>CALYLW010000117.1:800000-855010 GCA_944989445.1 Ampullaceana balthica
CCACCAGAGAAACGTCCCGTAAAACAAGGGAAATAACGAGTAAGAGTAAAGTTGTCGAAAGATGTCGCTGTTTTCCTAATGTGTTGGGATGGATATGAGACTAAACAAGCGCCAAATACTTTATGAAGGAGATGGTCCGATCCATGGTTGCCATGGTTACTATAGTTTTAATTACTACTTGCTTAAAGTAATACAATTAACATGGTGGATGTTTGTTACATGTTGTCAAGTAAAAAAATGACTATTTTTAAATATTGCAAGTATTACATCACATACGTGGTGTGCGAGTTTTAAATTTTTTAATATTCTTAATTATTTTCTATAATTTTAATTTATTGTAAAATAATACCTTTTTTATTTGGGATGAAGGGCTACAAAATGTAAAGGAAATAGTATCCTTTATGTGACATAATTTCTCTACTTGTTTTATGTTTATTCGTTGACGACTATTATATATTATTTTACTTCCAATCTTTTTCAAACCTCTAGTCTGTTCAACACAAATTTCTCAATGAACGTAGTTGTAAAGCTGAATAAAAATAATTTACATGAGTAAAATTTCAGCTAACACCATCAAGGTAGACGAGCCAGTCCTTATTTCAGACAACACTCGTACTAAGAAAATTCCAACCTTTTTTTTTCCTTTTGCCCATCAGAAAACTTCCGACTCCACTAAGCTGATATCTTAATAGTGGAGGAGAGGAATTCGTTCATGAATTATCAAGGCACAAAAAAAAGTGAATCAAAATACAAGCAAATGCGAGAGGTATAAGGGATTTCAAGGCAAAACTGGATTGTCATTTTTCAATAAAGATTTCCGCTTAAACCGTGTTTGCTTTGTTAAGTTTGGTCAGGGCACTACACTAACCGCCTCCTTCCATTTCAAAGTCTGCCCATGAACGCGTCATTTGTATTCAACATACCGCGTCTCGTGTTGGTTTAACATTGACGTCACCCCGCCAAACATTCCGCGACGCAGATAGTTCAACACTTGACGTCACGGCAATAAACATTCCAAGGGGCGAGATTTGGTGCCGATATTGACCAAAGGTCCCTAAAATTCCTGCCCGGCTTTAGGGTCTCTGGTAGTTTCACCTTCCGGGGGGTCAAATATTTCATTAGGCGGCAGTTATGTCTCGCGTGCTGGTCTCGTGGCCCTCAATCAGGACTGTCGTCTGACCGCGAGAAATGCAGACGTGAGGGCTGCCACTTGGATGTGATGACTGGCAAGAATTTCATCACTTCCGTTAGTTCTATGTTGTTTTTTAAATCTTGATATACCAGTGGCGTAGCTAGGAGAGGGGGTCCAAATTCGAAAGTCCCCCGTGCCCTCACTTGAGGGGGGGCCTCTAAAGAAGCTACCGACATTTAAAAAAAATTATTACGCCACCGCCAAGTATGCAGTCCCCAAAGAGGCCAACCCCCACCCCCTGGCCCCCCACCCCCTGGCCCCCATCCCACTGGCCCCCATCCCACTGACCCCCTCCCCCTGGCCGCCCATCCCCCTGCCCCCCCTCAATCCCTACAAACCCTTAGCTACGTCACTGTGATAGATAGTAAATTTTCAAACTGCAGGTCCAACGACTGACGGGTAAAGGCCTCAGGTAAAGAGAGGCAGTCAACCAGCCGCAGTGCTCATACACCGTAAGTCATGGATTCCCCTGTGCTTCATTGTGGTAATGCGGTCGTGTTAAGCATGAACAGACACAGTAGCCATTAAATGTATCTCATCAAAATCTCTATTCATTGACACTGGCTGTAAATGAATAGTGTACAGTCTTACTGCAGTCAGGCTTGGTAGAAAGAAACTTATTGAGAAGGGCAGAGGCGTCTCTATGGGTTGCGGGGGGGGGGTGCGGACCGCAACCGGTGACACCATCACACGGGGTGTCACCACAATGTAAAATTTCCGTTATTTTGGCACTGGCAGACTCGGAGGAGGTCTATGGGGTAAGTTGTGAGGGGGATGACGCCATGAGCTATTGCACCGCACTGGACGACACCAACGTTAGTGACGCCACTGGAGAAGGGCATGGGTAAGCCTTAAAATGGCTCAACAAAAGTTAAAGTCAACTTTTGTTGTTGACGTGCACTTGGACTCCGCATCCAATTTTGCCAACAGACACGAAGGAAATCCTAGCACCCCCCGGCTCGTTAACGTTACGATAATTTACACCTTGAATTATACGCTACATGTCTTCATCTCTATCTAATTAAGAAGCAACAACAGAACTATAATTAAACAACCCCGGCGAATGTTGATAGTTTTTACACAGTGATTAAGCATCTTATAGCCGCGGAGTGCGCGAGCCAGGTATCACCGGAAGTTGAAGTAATTACGTTTTTTAAACAAAGATCAGACAGATCGCAGCTGTGTGGTTTAGCTTTGACGGACTTCGTTGGTTACTTCCATGGGAATGGCTTCACGGCGCATTACTATAGTAGAGACCTAGCTTCACCGGGGAACATCTGTTTGTATTTATTGGTCAATATTCACTTCATCGAAATTTCGTTAAAGAACCAACACTCCTCCGCCCACCACGTTTTTTTTAATCCCGAGTTTATCTCCTGACTGTATTTTAATTTCAATTTTTCAAAGACCGGATCAACAAACAAACAAAAAAACAAAACACAGCTTTCTGACAAGCAACGATTTATAACATTTATATTTTTTAACTGGTTCAATCACAGCTGTTACAGACTGTTACCACAGACTAATAATACAGACTTTCACAGTACCGTATCTCTACTCTGCAAACAAGTCTTCAATTCACCAAGCCGTACAACAATACATTTCTGCTCGCTAACTTACAACAGTATCTATGCTCACTTCGTTAACTCACAAACCTTTTTATTCCCTGTGTTAAAACCCCCTATTTTGCGCTTTTATCTTTTAACATTCTCTCCTCTCTGTTATTTTATAAGCTGTGCTTTTGCTCTTGATATTTTATAACCTGTTCTTACCTTGCTGACTTAGAACCTCACATTTGTCCCCTACATATGTACAACTTCAAATTTCTGCGCTATTCATAAAAAGAGCAAATCTGTATTTAGGAGTGCGGAGACAAAATTAAACAATAATATCTGACACATGTAGGCTATTAAATTTGGCATACATGTCTATTTATGATTTCTTAGAATCGAGGGTGACCTGTTATTTTCTACCTGGTCTTACACTTAATCATTCTGTCTCAAATGGCAGGTACATAATTGTCTGCTCATATACCAATCTGTCTCTACATGGTAAGTATATAATTGTCTGCACATATCCCAATCTATCTCAAATTTGCAAGTATCGGTATATAATTATCTGGTCCTATGGCTATGATTCTGTGTATACGTGGCAAGTATATTATGGCCTGATCATATCCCAAGGATTTTGTCTCTAAATAGCAAGTATACAATTTTGACTCTTTTCTTTATTAATGCTGATAGAATAGGCATGGCTTAATCCTCACGAAAATGTCATAACTGGTAGATTTGTAATCGTTGTAATTATTTAAAGCTACCATTAGGTAAAGACATAATGTTCCTTGTTAAGTTTCGTCCAGAACACCCTCTCTGTACCTCATCATAACTGTGACGTTATAACTCAATGTTCACCTCTCGCCACACCCCCCACCAGCTTGTGTTGCATCTACGCTGCAGCCCTGGCAAAGTTGTAAACATGGAGTATGGCCTTGACCGAAAAACAAGAGAGTGGTGAGGTGGCGGGAGAAAAAAAAAGAGGCTTGAGGGGAAACTAGCCGAGGACCTGCTGAGCTGGGCTGAAATAGTGTCCTCAAGGCAGGTCTTACACTTTGTCATGGCAGGTTTTACACTTTGTCACGCCAGGTTTTACCCTTTGTCATGACAGGTTTTACTCTTTAAATTGTCATGGCAGGTTGTACACTTTGTCATGGCAGGTTGTACACTTTGTCATGGAAGGTTTTACCCTTTGTCATGGCAGGTTTTACACTGTGACATGGTAGGTTTTACCCTTTGTCGTGACAGGTTTTAAAATTTGTCATGGCAGGTTGTACACTTTGTCTTGGCAGGTTTTAGCCTATGTTTGACAGGTTTTAAACTTTGTCATGGCAGGTTGTACACTTTGTCATGGCAGGTTGTACACTTTGTCATGTCAGGTTGTACACTTTGTCATGGCATGTTTTACACTTTTTTCATGGCAGGTTGTACGCTTTGTCATGGCAGGTTTTACACTTTGTCATGGCATGTTTTACACTTTGTCATGGCAGGTTCTACACTTTGTCATGGCAGGTTTTACACTTTGTCATGGCAGGTTGTACACTTTGTCATGGCAGGTTTTACACTTGTCATGGCAGGTTTTAGCCTATGTCATGACAGGTTTTAAACTTTGTCATGGCAGGTTGTACACTTTGTCATGGCAGGTTTTACACCTTGTCATGGCATGTTTTACACTTTGTCACGCCAGGTTTTACACTTTGTCACGCCAGGTCGTACACTTTGTCATGGCAGGTTTTACCCTTTGTCATGGCAGGTTGTAAACTTTGTCATGGCAGATTGTACACTTTGTCACGCCAGGCTTTACACTTTGTCATGGCAGGTTGTACACTTTGTCATGGCATGTTTTACACTTTGTCATGGCAGGTTGTACACTTTGTCATGGCATGTTTTACACTTTTTTCATGGCAGGTTGTACACTTTGTCATGGCAGGTTTTACACTTTGTCATGCCAGGTTTTACACTTTGTCTGTCATGTTTTACACTTTGTCATGCCAGGTTTTACACTTTGTCATGGCAGATTGTACACTTTGTCATGGCAGGTTTTACACTTTGTCATGCCAGGTTGTACACTTTGTCATGGCAGGTTGTACACTTTTTCATGGCAGGTTTTACACTTTGTCATGGCAGGTTGTACACTTTGTCATGGCAGGTTGTACACTTTGTCATGGCAGGTTTTACACTTTGTAATGGCAGGTTGTACACTTTGTCATGGCAGGTTTTACGCTATGTCATGACAGGTTTTAAACTTTATCACGGCAGGTTTTACACTTTGCATGATGCTGGTTACAATTGAACGATATCCTGACACGTGATCATGCTGATGTGTTGAGTTGAGAACTTTACAGGAGTGGATGTTGATTGGCTAAAATGTGTTTGTTGTGTCATTGCTATGCCGATATGCGATTACGTTTGTTAAAATGACATGATGTTATGTGGATAGGCGAGTATGTTCCGATGCGGATACGTTCTTCTTGTCTGACATGACAAGACACAGGTGAAAGTACGCCATCGGAACATTTCTTACAGTCTCCCGCTAACCTGGTCTTACTATTCATCACTTGACGTGGGTTCGCCGACAAAACAGCCCGGACAAAACGGCCCCGGACAAACAATAATAATGACATCACAAGCAAGAATTTAATAGCCTTTACTCAATATGGCATCAAGTCACGGTTGTTTGTTGAGAAGGAATACAATAATAACATCACAAGAAATAAACTTTACAATTTACTGTTACACAATGTAAACAATTTGTCTGGGGCCGTTTTGACCGGGGCCGTTTTGTCCCGGGCCGTTTTGACGGGTCACGCTTGACGTGGTCTCCTTGTCTTTTAAGTCAACAAGAGATGCAATAGTTTAAAGTCCATCATGTGTTGGTAAATTGAAATCGCCTTAACATTTTCAAATGAAGTCAATTTCTAATGTAAAGTAGTGTAAAGATGACGTCATGTTGAAATGTATCGGGTGGGAGTACGTAGTTAAGTTGGTGGAAAAAGGGGTGAGGGGGGGGGGTCACTTGTTTTTGTTTAAACAGAAAATAAAAATATTATCTTAACTACTGTTTAGTGGAGATTTGACAGCTGACGTATCTCAACACAGTGAGGGAGAAAATGGGGACAAGAGAAATTGAGGTAAGGGACATAACATGTTTTTTTGTGAAGAGAGCTAACAACTGATTTGATGGGAGGTAACAAATGATATCAAAGGAGATAACGACTAATGTGAAGGTATTAACGACATATATTTTTTTATATCTATATGAAGTGAGTTAAAACGGATGTAAAGGGAGATCATGGCTGATATGAAGTGAGATAACAATTTGTGTTTGAGAGGTAAGGACTGACATAACGGGAGGTAAAGACTGATATGCAAGGAAGTGACGACTACTATGAAATATTTTATTTCCGTTTTATTTGTGTAACTTTTGTTCGTTGTAGAAGTCTCTTTGCTGAAGCGTTCGCTGTTTTGTTACGTCCTGTCAGGTTAACTCATACCCTGTTTACATGTTATCCACATAATATAAAATGTGAAGAGAGCTGATAACTTATATTTATATGACGAAAGCTAAAGACTTATATATGAAGGGAGGTAAAACGAATATAAAGGGAAATAAAGATTGATATGAAAGCAGTAGCAACTGATACGAAGGGAGGTAAAAACTGATATTACGGGAGACAATAACTTATTATGAAAGAAGTAGTGAGTTAATCTCTGACCAGATTCGCTGGCATACTGCCCAAAACTTGAGACAATGATTTTGTAAGTCTGTTGTAAAATGTGCTTGAGAGCCTCAAACGAAATAAAGCAGTTCACGTGTCACTGTAACCATGTTTTACCCAACTGGAATAGAGTGGCTAAACGTGGTGACGCTTCTATTTCTAGTGAGGCGGCTAAATGTGTTTGAATTCACTCGTGAGAGTGGAGTGGTTAAACTTAAATCGACTGAAGTTGCTACATTCATTCAAGTGATCGATACGGTTAAAACTTAATGAATTTTTTTCTACTACGAGTTAAGTGGCAACATTTAAAAGAAGTGGCTACTTTAACCAGAGCGGTTAAATTGTGTAAAGTTTCTACATTCACAAAATGGCTACATTCCATGAAGTAACAAAACAACTATGTGTGAAACCGCTACACTGGTTCTTTTGTAGTCTCGAAGGAA
Organism: Ampullaceana balthica; assembly: GCA_944989445.1. Lineage (NCBI taxonomy): Eukaryota > Metazoa > Mollusca > Gastropoda > Lymnaeidae > Ampullaceana > Ampullaceana balthica. Next base: position 806,908 of record CALYLW010000117.1, read on the forward strand.
GTGTTACCACCCGATGTTCCCTTTAAGCTGCGCGGCTGCGTGGCCGCGCAGATATCTGACCAACGCCGCGCAGCAGTTTAGATTAACGCGCAGCAAATTTTGTAAAATATTACACACAATATTGGTGCTGTGCAACTTTGCACACGAGTTTTTTCACTTTGCACATGGATCGACGAACCTTTGAAAGAACATTGGACTTACCACCATTTTACCACTCATGTGTGCATCATTTGACACATGATTGTAGAGTCATGCTATATTTGGGACATGGAATCCCTTGTTTATTTGACGCTCGAACTGTCCTGTACATACTTACATTACTTACAAAGTGCACAGGTTCTAAAAATGTCTCTCTGAGTAGCAGCCCCATTAATACAAATAAAGTTACCCGCTAATCAAATAGAGTAACATTGAAACAAAGATAATTAATTGTCGTATTAGAAGACACATCCATAATAAATATTTCCAGCGAAGTTTTTAAAAATTATTTAGAGATTATAAAAATCTGATTTCAATATTGTTAAAATTACATAGCAGATTTCAGCTAAAAAAAAATACATGAAAATCTGACTGGTGACTTTGGAAAAGACGGGTTGCTCAGAAAGCAGGTCAACCGGACGCCAACCAATACTTATCCATTGGTAGGATGTCATCCTTGACCTAATTTCATGGGGGGGGGAATACAAATTTAAATGTACTATACGTTTATTAAACTATTTTACAAGGGTCCACTGTAAATCAACAGTATTCCACACATTTCTAAATGACCCCCAACGATCAGATAGTTGAGAACCCTTGTTATTAACATAAGCAGAATAGGGTTATTGTGTGTTTCCCATTGAGTGTTCCTAAATTAAACCAATGAAGTGGAGCACGACCAGGACTATAAACTCCAGGAATGACTGACATAACGTGCAAACAGCGGGGCATTCAGTCAGTGTCGGCCTGGCGGTACATTGTGCGATGGGCCAATATTGGAAAGGGGCACCTCGGAGTTCTTGGTGGAGAAAATCCTGTCCACCGATGCCATCAACAGATTAGATAGGACAAATCAACATGTGTGCGGAAGAGGTAGAGAATTGTAGATAGAGAAGATTATCTCCCTTAGGGATTGGGGGGGTTACCATTTGGCAGCGGCGTCGCTACGGTTTAGAGAATTTGGGTAATGACATCGTCAATACTTATCAGGGTTAATATAACATCACGCAAAATAGTATGTATGTCACAATATGTCTAAGGGCCGCAGCTATTATACGGTTTCTTAAGCCAGCAAGCATGTCGTCAATGAAAACGATACCTCTTTGCTGTGTGTGTCATGTCAAACTACAGGAATAATACAACCCCGTAAAAACAAAGTTTTTGACTATAAATCCCTTATATATCAGACATAACTAAAAGTTGTGATTATGTTCAAACGCGACAAACATTTACAGACTGACACCGAGTGATGTTCCCTGGCTTTAAAACCGGGGGGAAGGGACGGGATGGGGTGTGGACATCGACGGGTGGCGTCAACGCGTGAATTCATCTGGCACGTGAAAGAAAAACAATAACAAACCGTGAATTTGAATTACATATGTTATATAGAGATAAAGTAAAAATGCATTAATTTAATTACGGTACGTTCGGTCGATCTGAAATTTTGATACGATGCATTGCTAGGTGACACGGATCTATGTGCGAAATTTCAACTCGATGGCATCACGGAAAGTGGGTCATTTTTTACCTTTGTTTTTCCGCCCTCCCTCCCGACCGACCGCGATCCCAAGACCGAGACGGCGGTGAAGTTAATATAAGGGATTTAAAAATAAGTAGAATAAAGAAGAAAACAAACTTTAAAAAATAAATAACTAAATAAATTTTTTTTTAAAGAGCTATTACCAAAGTCATTGTCAAGATACAGATTCGCAAGTGTTCATTGTATACGCCCATGATGTGAAAATATACCAAATATGTAGATGATCTTGTTTTTGGATAGCCTCACCCTTCATCCCCATTTTTTAAAAATGCGTATGTGGGGGGGGGGTAATCTGGCATAAACATCCAAAAGTACACCTGACCCCATCATCGCTTGGTCCATACGAGACTGAGTTTAAATAACTTCCCGATCTGTTTGCTCTCAGAAACACGATCTACGTCACGATTAAAAGCCCGGAATAGTAAAGGTTCTCAAACAGATCTCAGCTTCAACTCACAAGGTTGAGAATAGCTCAGAGGACTTCCGTGGCAAACATGCTAAGTTTAGACTTGTTCTTCTTAAAATTTTATGGCTTTCATGCAATGTTCCCTATCAAGTTCGTTGGTTCACGTGCAAAGTAAAATAAATTCGGGTGCAAAATTGCAAAGCAACCATTTTTTGTGCAATATTTTACAGAATTTGATGCGCGGTAATTATAAACTGCTGCGCGGCATCGGTCAGATATCTTCGCAGCCACGCAGCCTAAAGGGGACATTGCTTACATTTAGAACTGACATGTGTCGTGGAATATTTTGAAAATGGAGTTGGTTGTCGGGGCTGTGGTGGGGAGGATCACTGTTTGAATTATTTCAAATGTTCCCACGTCCCAGACATTTTGAGAACCGCCAACTTTCGTTTAACGTTCTTATTATTATCCGTGTTGCACAGCATCAGCTATTTGGTTGTTTAGCTCAGATGGAAAGAGAGATACTCTCCATACTTAACATGCAGATAGTAGCAGAGATTATGGGGAGAACAAAATAGTTTGCCGTGTGTCCTTAAACCAAGTCACGGAGAAAAGTTTTGTGAAAAAATCAAACAAATTAAAAAAGGGCGTCGGCTTGAGGGGCGTTGGAATGATTGATTAAAAACCACCCCTTTAAAAAAAACAACAACGTTGGCCTGCCTTTTAGTATCTAAGTAGAAACGGGATAAAAGGAAAGTGTATATTTATTTATTTGTTGTTGTTGAAAGGAGAAAAAAAATAATTTATTATTTAGATAGGCTTGGGATAACATCGAAGAACTCTAATAAAGAATAACAAATGCTTCTGATATTTGTTTATGACAATTTGTTTATGGCAATTTGTTTATGACAATTTGTTTATGGCAATTTGTTTATGACAATTTGTTTATGGCAATTTGTTTATGACAATTTGTTTATGGCAATACGCTTATGACAATTTGTTTATGGCAATACGCTTATGACAATTTGTTTATGGCAATACGCTTATGACAATTTGTTTATGGCAATACGCTTATGACAATTTGTTTATGGCAATACGCTTATGACAATTGGTTTATGGCAATACGCTTATGACAATTTGTTTATGGCTATTTTTTATGACACGTGTTCGCATTTTTTGATATGAGTGAATGTGTTTATGACACATGTCTATGAAATGTGTTAATGATTTTATGATATGTCTTTATGGCATGTGTTAACTTGATTATGACATACGTCTTGAGGACATATCATTCAGTCAAAATGAAATACACCTGTAAGTAAACAAACAAGACAGCATAAATCGTATTTATCGGGAACTTGCAACTCGCGTCTGTGTTTAAAATTACTTTGGGGCCAGAGAAACTCCTAGTTCGAAAAAATATATAAACAACCCGTAAAAACAATGTTTTTGACTATAAATCCCTTATATAAAAGAGGTAACTAAAAGTATTGATTATGTTCAATATAATACGTACCGCGCGACAGACTAGCATAAACATTTACAGATCGGGAAAATATTTAAAAGAGTATGTTCAGTATAATACGCACCGCGCGACTGTCTAGGACAAACATTTAAGTGCTACACAAAGATAATATAAATATCCATTGATTTAATTATGGTACATTCGATCGATCTGAAAGTTTGAAACAATGCATTGTTAGGTGACAAATGTCTATGTGCAAAATTTCGGCTTAATGGGATCCCGGGAAGTGTGTCATTTTTTACTTTTGTTTTTTTTTCCGCGGGACCACGACAGACAGAGACAGAGACAGAGAGAGAGAGAGAGAGAGAGAGAGAGAGAGAGAGAGAGAGAGAGAGAGAGAGAGAGAGAGAGAGAGAGAGAGAGAGAGGCACGACGGCGAAGTTAATATAAGGGTTTTAATAAATAAATAAAAAAGAAGCTGTACCGAGAATCAAACTCGTCTCCTTCTGGTCCCTAGCCATTCATCACGCCACAGGAACAAAAGAACTGACACCTCTCTAACTTGTTCGCGTTGCCATTGTTTCAAAATAACTTCAAAATACCATCATCACATTGAACCAATCTATCTGCGCCGATTCAACCCTTCCACCAATCAAAGAGGTTTGATGACGGTGGCTGACTGTTCACGTATTGCTGCAGTGGACTTAGAACAAGCATACATGTTTTTTTGTAAATATTTTCAAATTCAAAATGTTTTTAAAAAATAAAATAATTTTTTTTTAAATATATTTTTTTAAATTAAAAATTGCCCACATTGATAATTTGATATGCTGTACAAGGTTAAGATTTACTGAGATGTTTGTGAAACTGATTTACTGAGATGTTTGTGAAACTGATTTACTGAGATGTTTGTGAAACTGATTTCTTTTCTTATTGGTATTACTCTTGAATGGTTGTCATTGCGTCAAACAATCCACAGCAGTAAACGTTTGTATTGTTAGGATATATATCAGTGATGGCGAACCTTTTTGGGGCCGCGTGCCCAAATTCAATCAAAACCCACGTTTATATAGCAAAGTGCCAAAACAAAGTGCCGGCAAAGTGGTTTGATTAAGTAAGTAATACGTAAGTTGCGTGCCGGCTGATGGGTCTCTGCGTGCCGACTGTGGCACGCGTGCCATAGGTTCGCCATGACTGGGATATATAGTGACCTAAAAAAAGGTAATACTAACGTGACACCATGATCCAAACACACAGATCTTAACTTTAAAGGCCTAAGGGGTTGGGGGGAGAGAATGAGGGCGTGGTTCTTTCGCCATAAGTGTGGCTGGGGCGGACAGACGTTATTGAGTGCAAACAATGTTTCAAACACGTGTTAAAATGAAGGACAGAGCAACAGCTGATGTCTTCAAGAAAAGTTTTTGTTGTTTTATTTATTCTTAATTAAAGAGAAAATTCCCCAAAAATATTAAGACCTTTTATTCAATTAAATATCTTCACGTTTCAAGCCAAGATGAAGACACCCCCCCGCCCCCTAAAACCACACAATTACCCTCCTACCAACACCCCACCCCCATATCCACAATTAATGTATTCAAACTCCAGGGTTCACGGCCATTCACGGACACACGGTGTCGTCTCCACTAAACCAACCAGTGATTCAAACTCAAGCCTAGAACAGTTTTCTCATCACTGGCTCCCCCCCCCCACCCCCACCACCACCACGACCCAATCTTCCACGACCTTGACGAAGGTTGTTTACGTGAGCCACCAAGGCCAAACTGTCGTAAATTTAGTCAGACCGTGGAAGAGAAATCTGGCCAACAGAAAAGTTACGCCCAACACTTAACAGTAGGGTGCGATGCTGTTTTTTTTCTTTAACTGTATTATGGCTACACGCAACAGTAAAACAAACGATAGCTCAAACCACGGGCAGAGAAGGGGAGGAGAGGGGGGTCGTGCGAGAATAACAGGCGGACTTAAGAGGCGTCGAATAGTGCCCCACGCCCGAGGGGGGCCCCATCAGTAAGATTATTTACAATTTAAAACAGAACTTTACAACTCTCGGTCCCATGTAGGACTATCACCCAACGCCCGGCATACGGCTAGGAGTAAGATAAAAGAGTTGTGAGGGGGGAGAGGAATACGAGTGTAAGAGTTGTTGGAGAGGGAGGGGCTGTGATAGGCAGTATGATAAGAGGAGGCAAGTAGCAGAACGCATCATGTCTTATCCATGTATAAACATTTACTTCTATACAACAAACCCAACGAGACCGTGAGTGGCAAACTGAACAGTTTTAAATGACCTTATATAGGGAAGTCATCTTCACACGTTGTGTAGACGTGTAGGTCTGAACTTGCAATAGGTGATGGAAAGAGAAGATATGATGGGAAGAGAAGATATGATGGGAAGAGAAGTTATGATGGGAAGAGAGGCTATGATGGGAAGAGCGGCTATGATGGGAAGAGAAGATATGATGGGAAGAGAAGATATGATGGGAAGAGAAGATATGATGGGAAGAGAAGATATGATGGGAAGAGAAGATATGATGGGAAGAGAGGATATGATGGGAAGAGAGGCTGTGATGGGAAGAGAGGCTGTGATGGGAAGAGAGACTGTGATGTGAAGAGAGGCTATGATGAGAAGAGAGGCTGTGATGGGAAGAGAGGCTGTGATGGGAAGAGAGGCCGAAGAGAGGCTGTGATGGGAAGAGAGGCTATGATGGGAAGAGAGGATATGACGGGAAGAGAGGCTATGAAGGGAAGAGAGGCTGTGATGGGAAGAGAGGCTGTGATGGGAAGAGAGGCTGTGATGGGAAGAGAGGATATGACGGGAAGAGAGGCTATGACGGGAAGAGAGGATATGATGGGAAGAGAAGATATGATGGGAAGAGAAGATATGATGGGAAGAGAAGATATGATGGGAAGAGAAGATATGATGGGAAGAGAAGATATGATGGGAAGAGAGGATATGATGGGAAGAGAGGCTATGATGGGAAGAGAGGCTATGATGGGAAGAGAGGCTGTGATGGGAAGAGAGGCTGTGATGGGAAGAGAGGCTGTGATGGGAAGAGAGGATATGACGGGAAGAGAGGCTATGACGGGAAGAGAGGATATGATGGGAAGAGAAGATATGATGGGAAGAGAAGATATGATGGGAAGAGAAGATATGATAAGAAGAGAAGATATGATGGGAAGAGAGGATATGATATGAAGAGAGGCTATGATGGGAAGAAAGGCTATGATGGGAAGAGAGGCTGTGATGGGAAGAGAGGCTGTGATGTGAAGAGAGGCTGTGATGTGAAGAGAGGCTATGATGGGAAAAGAGGCTATGATGGGAAGAGAAGCTATGATGGGAAGAGAGGATATGACGGGAAGAGAGGCTATGACGGGAAGAGAGGCTGTGATGGGAAGAGAGGCTGTGATGGGAAGAGAGGCTATGACGGGAAGAGAGGATATGATGGGAAGAGAGGCTATGATGGGAAGAGAGGCTATGACGGGAAGAGAGGCTATGACGGGAAGAGAGGCTATGACGGGGAGAGAGGCTATGACGGGAAGAGAGGCTATGATGGGAAGAGAGGCTATGATGGGAAGAGAGGCTATGATGGGAAGAGAGGCTATGACGGGAAGAGAGGCTATGACGGGAGAGAGGCTATGACGGGAAGAGAGGCTATGATGGGAAGAGAGGCTATGATGGGAAGAGAGGCTATGATGGGATGAGAGGCTATGATGGGAAGAGAGGCTATGATGGGAAGATAGGCTATGATGGGAAGAGAGGATATGATGGGAAGAGAAGATATGATGGGAAGAGAAGATATGATGGGAAGAGAGGCTATGATGGGAAGAGAGGCTATGATGGGAAGAGAGGCTATGATGGGAAGAGAGGCTGTGATGGGAAGAGAGGCTGTGATGGGAAGAGAGGCTATGATGGGAAGAGAGGCTATGATGGGAAGAGAGGCTATGACGGGAAGAGAGGCTATGATAGGAAGAGAGGATATGATGGGAAGAGAGGCTATGATAGGAAGAGAGGCTATGATAGGAAGAGAGACTATGATGGGAAGAGAGGCTATGATAGGAAGAGAGGATATGATGGGAAGAGAGGATATGATGGGAAGAGAGACTATGATAGGAAGAGAGGCTATGATAGGAAGAGAGGATATGATGGGAAGAGAGGATATGATGGGAAGAGAGACTATGATTGGAAGAGAGGTTATGATGGGAAGAGAGACTATGATGGGAAGAGAGGTTATGATGGGAAAATGTCATGCTATACAACAGGACCGTGATAAAAATATCAACGACAACAACAAAATAATAAACTAAAAATAATTTTTTTTTAAAAAAAAATGATCAAACAATTTGTGTGATTACACGATTTGTGTGATTAAAACGATTTGTGTGATTAAAACGATTTGTGTGATTGAAACGATTTGTGTGATTAAAACGATTTGTGTGATTAAAACGATTTGTGTGATTGAAACGATTTGTGTGATTAAAACGATTTGTGTGATTAAAACGATTTGTGTGATTGAAACGATTTGTGTGATTAAAACGATTTGTGTGATTAAAACGATTTGTGTGATTAAAACGATTTGTGTGATTGAAACGATTTGTGTGATTAAAACGATTTGTGTGATTAAAACGATTTGTGTGATTAAAACGACTTGTGTGATTAAAACGACTTGTGTGATTAAAACGACTTGTGTGATTAAAACGACTTGTGTGATTAAAACGATTTGTGTGATTAAAACGATTTGTGTGATTGAAACGATTTGTGTGATTAAAACGATTTGTGTGATTCAAACGACTTGTGTGATTAAAACGACTTGTGTGATTAAACGACTTGTTGATTAAAACGACTTGTGTGATTAAAACGATTTGTGTGATTAAAACGATTTGTGTGATTGAAACGATTTGTGTGATTAAAACGATTTGTGTGATTAAAACGACTTGTGTGATTAAAACGACTTGTGTGATTAAAACGACTTGTGTGATTAAAACGACTTGTGTGATTAAAACGATTTGTGTGATTAAAACGATTTGTGTGATTAAAACGATTTGTGTGATTAAAACGATTTGTGTGATTAAAACGATTTGTGTGATTAAAACGATTTGTGTGATTAAAACGATTTGTGTGATTAAAACGATTAAATGTTAAGCTTTAGAAATACATACGTCAACGTTCTGACAAATTCTTTCAACAGAACAAATAAATAAATAGAAGTATTTAAATTACATTTACATTATAATTATGTGCTACCCAACCTTCCAGGGAAAACTAATAAAGTAGAGATACAAACTGAGAAAGATGGACAGTTTGACCCATTTTATAAAATATAAATTAATTTAAATATCATACAGAATGGGACTGCGATAAAGCTTTTAGATAAAATACAAAATACACAAACAAATTGTGCAATGAAAACAATAAATTTGAGCTTTATTTTTTAACTAAAACGACAACAGACGTTTCGGCTAATGCCTTCATCGGTACAATAACATAAAATAGGTACTTACATAAGTAATAGTTAGATTCTTAAAACATATTATGTCATAAAATAATTTAAAATATTGATGTAAAATAAAAAGAAAGGAAAAGCAAAAACAAACAAGGACACAGGATATAAGAAAAATGAGGAAGTATCTAAAGTTACAGTGAAAATCACAACGGGCAAAAAGATTCTGCAGTTAGGTAAAATTGTGAATTTGGTTAATTCCATATGGAGCGACCGTAGCAAATCGTTTTATACGTCTATTTTCCATGTGGATCCTATCTTGGGTATTGCTTGCATATAAAATACCAGTAACTGCATTATCTGAAATGCCGTCATGGTCAACACTGTTAAAATGTTTAGACACAGGACATTGAGCCTGTTTATTTATATTATACAGGTGTTCTCGAAACCGAACTCCAAGACGACAACCTGTCTCACCCACGTTAATTTTATTACACCTCTTGCAAAGAATTGCATAAATCACGTTGCGACTTGTGCAAGTGAATCCGTCTTTTATTATGAATTTAAATACTTTAGTTTATTTGTGCAGGTTGGCCGCTCAGTAACAAAAAGAAAAAACGTGTTTTTTCTCAAAATTTTTTTTAAAGTAAATAATAAGACTTTAATAAAACAATTCTAGGGTTTAAATAGTGCAGGTTACTTCACCATTTCACCTCCACAAAGCGCATCATTATCAGATCAGAACAGAACGATCGTTAAACAGTTTAACCCTTCTATTATTAACATACTGTACGCAGTGCGCCTTGTTTCTACACAGAGGCGATCTGGAACTCCTCAGTTTTTAAGTCCCAAATATTTAAATATTTTTAGGGCTGCGGAAATTATCGATTAATTTCTCGATTAATCGTTAAAAATTTTATCGATTAAATATCTATTAAAATTATTTTAATCGATAAAAATTCGACTAAAATTTAAGAAAATATTTATAATATTTTTTTAAATTTTTAGTAATAAATAATAAATTATTAATAATTAATAATAATTTATATATATTTTTTACGTACAAACATCTCCCGCGTAATATTAAAATTTATTTTTATTAATTTATGTTGACCGGCAGACGTCAACTATAAAATGGCTGACAGCCAGAGTCGTCTTTACACCATTTTGGGCCCCCGGGCAAAGAAATAGTGTTGGGCCCTTCCCAACGGGCCTATGCGTTAAGAAGGCCCTATTGACAGCATCAGCGCAGTTAAATTTAAACATATAACTAGAAAGTTGAGCAAATATGTTGTTTTTAAGCTAACTGCGGATGGCAAAGTCGAAGATGGTGAAAACGTTTACTGTGTCCACTGCCATAATCAATTCTCTTTTAAAGGATCAAATACTTCGCTGACGTACCACCTTCAGCACAAATCAAGTATCAACACATTGTCATGAAATTTAGTTCAAAATATTCTTAATTTTCAATGTCCGTGAGAAATGTTCAGTTTAATGAGGTCATAAATTTCTATTTTTGGTTTTAATCGAAATTATCGATTAATTAATCGATAATTTTTCAAAAGTTAACGATTAAATTTAAATTAATCGATAACAGCCCTAAATATTTTGCTTTAAAACAAGCCTAGATCAATTTTGCTTCATTTTTCATTGCTTCACACAGCTTGCGCCCCAGCCACCCACACAAAATTCCCAAATATTATTCTGTTAAAAAATGATAATATTGGAGAGTTAGTTAGTGTTACAAAAATGAAATACACATTTTTTGTTGTTGTTGTGTGTGTGGTCTAACAATTCGAAAACTGTTATAAGTGATGAGCCATGACGCCATGCATTCGTGTAGGTATAAATGATAAAGCTATCAGGTCTACCACACAACTCACAGACCTTGATTATAGACAACTTCCTAATTCAGACAAGGACATGGCCTTAAAGTGCACGTCGTAAAAACAGTGTATGCGTGTGCGTGGAATGTATGCGAGTTTATTGTCGTGGTGCCCTGTTTTGACTTAACAATGTCCCACATGCTGGGCGTGCGCAGATAGGCGTGCACGAACTACAGCGTCACCGTTGAACATAGGAAATGAGGGGATGTAAATGTTCTCTACTTAAATGACTGCACCATAGAGTAGCGCACCGTGGATTCAGGAAGGGGCTGAACTTGGAACAACTTTTTTTTTAAATCTACAACTGACGCCTAGGGGCGGATGGTGATGCATTCTACGACCTGCACAAACAACTGCAGCACCAAGTAGCCTCAGTGACGTCAGTACGGTGTACGCTAGTGTGGTAATTTATTTTTTTTTGGTGGGACGAATGAATACTGAATGGTTACAAAATTGGGTGCTAAAGTGGTATAAATAATATACGCTATATTCGCCTAAAAAAGAAGCTAAATTAATCTTTACAATTGTTTCTAAAGGGGTATAACAATGGGTCTTGTATTCACCAAGAAATAAGGTAAATTATATCGTTGTATGAGGTTGTAGAAACCCACACTTATGTTTTCTCAGTGTTAAGTGTCCGCTTCCACTCTTACCGCCTTACCCCTCCCCCAAAAATGAAAATCGTCTAAAGTCTAAACTAAACCGTCCTGTCATCACAAGTGATTTAAAGCCTACTCCAATGAAATATGTTCAAAGCTTCATTTATTTTTATTTTTAATCACGCAAAAGCCAGGTTCAAATGCAATAGAAAACTAGAAATGATTTAACCATTTCTTTCATTGGATTATGCTATCTCTATACTATAAATGTGTTAATACAAAATAACATGGACCTTTCCGATAACCAGTTAGCGATTCTGCCAGTAAAGTAAATCAATCTATTTGAGTAATCCAGTGCAGCGAACCCAATGGATTTTGTCACAGCATTCATTATACACTCAAGCCGATGATGACATAATCCATACAATGACAAAGCGAGATATCTGGCCGTGTGATGGAGTGGCCGTCGTGGCTAGAGTAACTGAGCTGACGGCAACCTTGGAAGTTGGTCTATTGACCGAAATAATTATCTGAGACTCTAGTTGTAAGGACCAGCCATACTGTCCCGGTCAAACTGACCACAACTCTATAAGTTTTAAGGACCAGCCATACTGTTACGGTCAAATTGACCCCAACTCTATTGTAAAGACCAGCCATACTGTCCCGGTCAAACTGACCACAACTCTAGTTGTAATTACCAGCCATACTGTCCTGGTCAAATTAACCACGTCTCTAACCGCAAGGACCCAGTCCGGTCATAAAAGTCCTAGCTGTAGGAGTCTTGACTGTAGAATACGCTTATTTTAGAGGACATTAAAGTAAATATGTTTAACTAATACTGGGTCATATGACGTCAATAGGATAACGTATTTTACACAAGACACATGGAAATAAAGGTCAGAATAGACTTACAGTGACGTACTGACATGTGGAATAATGTATACCGTAAACAATATATCGTTAAAAAAACGCAAATTCAGCGGAATAATATTGATATAGAAGGCTGTCATTACGTTTTTTTCTACATGAACTTCCAATATATTCTGGTTGGCTTCACTCCAGGTTTGTTTTATAATTAGGTTATATTAGTGCATGGAGGTATAGGCTCTAAGAGTTATTAGTGCTACGGTTCATGTCACAAAGAACAAAGAAACGTTTCAAAGATACCGAGGCGTGACCCGTTGCGGGGCACGAAAGCTAAAATCTCTTGGTCGCCGAAAGGAAAAAAAAATTTTTCTTTAATAATAAAAGATAAAACTGTCATGATGAAAGGTTTTTATAACAGCATGCTTGTGCTCCAAGCAGATATCTTGTAAAATCGGAACCATCGCTAGACTTCTTGGATGTGATATCGGACAGAATCTATTTTGGGTTAAGGGGGGTGCTGATCGGGCTAAAGCCAGGGGTCCCCAATGATTTAAGGGCCCCAAACTTATTATATTGTATAATAAAGGAAGGTGGCTGGACCGGGCCCCAGGTGGAATGGCAGCCAGGGGCCCCATGCAATCTTGATCCGCCCCTGGGACAGAATCTGACAATGTTAAGCTCATATTTAACATCTTAATCTCCAAACCTGGACTTTTCAGTTAAAGCAGAAATAACAACATTCTTCCTCTAATCAATAACTAGTGATAAGTGTGGTTTCTGTAGAGTTCTTTTTACCAATATAAGTCTTATCAATACAGACGCTCCTTCTATGCAGAAGATAATTGCGTCCACAGACCATGACAGATGATCTGTTGGCAAGTAATGCAGCTTTCACAGGCCACGGCTTTGTGGGTTCCACGCATTACCCAGCCGCCTAACAAGTGTTAGGTAGCCATTTGGAGCTGGGTGACTCAGGGACGCCCTAGGCCCCGGGAACAAATCCTTGCCTTGACATGGATTCGAACCCGTGACCATCGGTACGCCAGTCGAGCGCGCTGCCACTCGACCACCGCGAGAGGATCCTTCGGTTTTAAACGTTTTTGCGCTTCCTATCCATGTATGTTATCTGCAGTCCAGATTAGGCAAACACAAATGTCAACGTCGGGAAACAGAAATTTTAAAAATAGCCGGGACTCGAAAATAAAACTTTGGGAAACGCTTTGTCATGGGGCATGAAAGGTTTGTAGTATACAACTCTTAAGCTGGCCCAGCTCGGGAGTTTCACACTACATTCCCATGTCGTTCGTGTCCAACCAGGGACGGAACTGCTCTGTGACAGCCCCCACCCTCATCCCTAGGTCCTCGCGTGTTTATGACGAGGTTGTAGGTCCATGCCCAAAAGAAGTATTCTGTAAGTGCTTGTGTACCACCTTCGACACGTAAAAAGATGGGGAGGGGACGGGGGGTAAATTCGACCAAAGTTCGGACAACATTACGACGTTCTACTACTACAGGAGTAAACTTCACGAGAGGGTTTGGGTTAGGTCACATGGGCTTGCGGTTAGGTCACGTGTTAGTTACTCTCCGCGAGTTCACTTGGTGTAGTAAATGTTAGCCGTAATTATGGGAGAGGTTGGGTGTTGTGGTTAAGAGAGGGTTCGGCCAAGAGACTTGATTACGTTTGCAGGGTTTGCACGTCACACGCCATAACAACACAGGCTAGTCGCAGTGGCTGCTTCTTCACACACTTCTGTAAAAAAAGACAACTTTTGAGATGACCCGGATGCAGCGGCGTAGAATGAGGGGGAAACAGCCTGCCAGTTTGTCACTTTTTTAATTTTTTAATTTTTTTTATTCATAGGGAAAAAAAAGGGTGGGGGGGGTGCGAATTTCAGCCAACCCCTGAACTTTTCTGATGGAAATAAAAGCTAAGTTCTCGTTCGACCCCAGGCGGCCGAAATCTTGGGCACGCCACTGCCAGATTTCATTTTAAGAAATTATTTAAGAATATAAATATAATATATGGACAAAAATAAATAAAAAACAAAACAAAACAAAACCCAACAGCAACAGCAACAGCTTTTGAGTTAAGCATCTTGCGGCTCTTTAACGAAAATGTCCGAACTTTTCTAATGTGTACAACTATACTGTGAAGTATACTGTCTCAAAATATTATTCTGGGTCCTATGACATTTAAATGTATGTCAAATGACTTGTCACTCAAAAGTTTGGTAACCGTTGGTGTCGTACAACACACGTTGCCTCGCATTGACAATGAAAATATCTTTCAACAACAATGGTATCGAGATCACACTCCTCAGAGTAAAAAAAACCCAAAAAACAACAACAAAAGAACCCCCCAAATTTTCTAGAAATACGAGTTTTAAATCTAACATCTTTAGTTTAATTAACGTTAAAGAACCTGTCATGCAGTGAAGTAGTGGAAGTGAAGTTTAAACTTTGTTGTTGGTCTTGTGAATGACGCGAAGTCACATCCGGCCACTGTTTGAAGTCGCACGAGTCATGGTCATGATTCTGTTGGACGGTTCTCGCACACTGAGATCTGAGGCGTGTCATCGGTGGCATAAGGATGATCATGGGTTAAAACAGACCCCGATTCAAAATAAAACGGCTTTTAAGAAAATGTTTAACGCCAGAGGCGTTGACGCGGGGGTACGAACAAGGAGGAACACCACACGGCTGTTGTTTTTTGATGATGAGTAGCGATAGCATCTTTTAAATTATCTATTTAGTTGCAATACTATTTAAGTTCTTTTTTTTTCTTCTTTTTTTTCTTTAATGGCGTATAATTGTCTAGTATCTAAATGGGAACTTATTAAGAAACAGATCAGAAAGAGTTTTTTTTAATTTGAAAAATTGGCCCCATGACGTCAATATCAAGTTTTTAAGCGTAAGCGTTCGTGATGTTAAAGACAGGTGAGCATGCAATGCAATGTTTGTGTTAGTTCTGTGTGTGTGGGGTGGGGTGGGAGATAATAAGCGTTTGTTGGGGGTAATTGTGACGGACCCCGGCAACTAAGACCGTGTAATGTGATGAAAGAAACAAACAAACCTCACTCACGTGTACATTCACAGCCCGTCTACACAAAGACAGAGTTTTGAGTGCATTAAAAAAAAGAGGAAAGAAAAGAACATATAAAATTTGATGACGCAAGTAATTCTCGTACATGGGCGCCCGCAGAAAATTTTCTAGGGGGGGGCAAAATATTTTTAGTAATGTTTTAATGTAGTTTTAATTTACTGTAGCGTATATGTATTGTAAACGAACGGACTGGGCACTGTAGTAATGAAGGGCATACATTAGTACCAAAGTTGTTATTTAAACAATGTATGCAAGTATATAACGAAACATAATTTTAAAATAAAATTTATTCTTTAAACAAGAACTGGAGTCGTCTGTTATCCCTGCCAAACATATCTACAATTTTGTCCATAAAGTCTTTTTTGTTGCCGTTCACTTTGTCTCTGTGTACGCTTAACATGCACAACCCAGACAGACGTTCATCTGACATTGTAGATCTAAGCCATGTTTTTACACGACGTAATGTGCTGAACGACCGCTCCACAGTACATGTTGTTGCTGGTAATGTTAGCAAAACTAGTAAGGCATACCTGACAGCCGGATAAAACTTTGTAAACGGTAACAAGTCGAGGAAATCTTGGCTACTTTTGTATTCTCGCGTTTTCCAAAAATCAAACCAACTCAAGGCTTCACTTTCAAAATTATCAATGTGGTATACCTGTTTAATAGTAGACATTGTATCCTTAAACTGTTGACGATTCAATTTGTACAATTTCGAAGGGTGTAGCAACGTTAAGTTAAATTGTGCACTGTTGGCGTCACAAAATCGACTCTCAATTGAGCTAATTAGAGAATCCAAGTATGGAATGTAAACTGTTTGTCTGAAGTACTCCTCAACACTTGTGGTTTCTGGATTACTTCGATGCTTTTGTCTTCGACACTGTCTTGGGATAATCAGTTCAATATCCACCTTCTGTGCGATTTGTACTGTTTTCTCAAAAATATCCCTGAAATAGTTATCGGAATCACCTCGGTGAAGTTTTATTACACTGAGCAGGTTTTGAACTTGCAGTTGGACTTCTGGAAGATCAACTTGAACAGCTTGAAGAGCCTGAGTAACTGGTTCCAGTATGGCAGAGTACTGCGAAATAATATTGAGACAAAATAAAAACGTGCTGGACTTTGATGAACAATATAATTGATGTGCAGCCTGTCGTGTATTTCCATTTGCATGCAATGAAAATTCTTCCAGTTGACAATAAATATCTTCAAATTTACTAGAAAAAATCCGAATACTTTTATACTTGCTTGTCCATCTTGTCTCACACAGCAGAGGAATATTTGGAACAGAGGACCTCCTTTTTGGACTTTCACGAAAAAATGTAATAATTGCTTTGATAGTACCAATAGTATTTCGTATCACTGCAACATTATTAAGATCATTTACTACGAGATTCAGTCTATGCGAGGCACAGTGAACAAAGGCAGCCTTGGGGTAAATACTTCGAATTTTTGCCTGAACACCATTTTCTTTCCCGGCCATTGTAGAGCATCCATCATAACCTTGACCCAGCAGATTATTAAGGAGAAGACCAAATGTTTTGCAATGTTCAATAATACAATCAGATATCGTGGCGGCGTCCATATCTTTCAGAGGAGAAAATCCAAGGAATTCCTCACGAATCATAGCCTGCTCACTAGACGTATCTACAAACCGGACTCCCAGTGATAATTGTTCTGTTCCTGAGATATCTGCTGTTTCATCGGCTATGATCGAGAATCCAACAGCATTGTTGGCAGCTTTTACAATGTCTTCTCGCAGAGCTTGTTCAGACATGTTGATCAAATCATTCTGAGTTCGGTGTGATGTGTAACGTGCATTTTCAGCAGCTGTATCAAAATGGTTTTTTTAAAATACTGTCTCCTCCCTCAATTCGATAAGCATAAAGTTGTTCGGCATTTCCTTTGGTGCTATTTTTCCCACGAATAGCCAAATCGTTTGTTCCGCAAAATAAGATTGTAGAAATAATAGGATACAGTTTCTTTCTGTTTTCTTCAATAATTCGTTTTGCTGAATTATCTACCTGACAAATAATAACCTTATTTGGATCTCTAATGGTTGACGTGAAGTGTTCAGCATCTTGTTGAGACCCACGATGCCATGCTGAGCTGATATGGTTTCTTGCACATTCATTAAAATCTTTGTACTTTGTACAAGGAGGAGTAATAAAGGCACCTTGAATTCCTCTTTGAACTGGTTGCGGAAATAAAACACAGAAAATGCAAAAGGCACCTTTTAACCTTGGTGAATATGATAACCATGGACTATACTTTGTCAGCCAAGATTCCCTGAAACAACGTTTTCCACTTCCAGATATGTCACCTTCAAAATCATATGACTGTTGAGGCTTGTATGGATCAGTTAGCAAACGATACTTAAGATCGACAGGAATCTTCGTAGTAGATTTTACATAGTTTCCCCTGGTCAGTGCTTCGGACGGCTGACCTTTAGATAACAGAGTCTACATTAAGCACCTCTGGGCATCTGGACGCGGTTCGGTCTATTCATCTATCCAAGCTACCGCATTGGGCAGTTCACACATCTTGGTCAGTCCTGACCAGACTAAAAGTCCTTGCCAGCAACAGCAATCTTTGATTTAAAGACCGTTTAACTACCCTAATTCTCTACAATATAGAAAATATAAACATAATTACCCAGTAAAACGAAATCAGCATCAGCTTAGTTACTTTCTGTTTATTTTCTCTTTACTTTAATAAATTTCTTGTCTATTATTGTCAATTTAAAAAAAAATCCATCAATCCGGGGGGGGGGCAAGTGCCCCCCTTGCCCCCCCCCTGTGGGCGCCCATGGCAAAGGAACATTTAGAATACGTTTTCTTTGCTGATTACTTTCTCGGAAAAACACTATAATTGACTTAATTGTTCCTATTGTGTTTCATACAACATTCACATTATTGAGCTGATATGGTTTCTTGCACATTCATTAAAATCTTTGTACTTTGTGCAAGGAGTAGTAATATAGGCACCTTGAATTCCTCTTTGAACTGGTTGCGGAAATAAAACACAGAAAAAGCAAAAGGCACCTTTTAACCTTGGTGAATATGATAACCATGGACTATACTTTGTCAGCCAAGATTCCCTGAAACAACGTTTTCCACTTCCAGATATGTCACCTTCAAAATCATATGACTGTTGAGGCTTGTATGGATCAGTTAGCAAACGATACTTAAGAGCGACAGCAATCTTCGTAGTAGATTTTACATAGTTTCCAATGTCATATGTTAACATAGTATCTCTACTTTCAAGCTTGTCAGGGTCTGGTTCTGGTGGTAGCGTTGCTGCTCCAGATGAACAAGCAACAATGTCCGTTTTCCGTTTTTTGCAGACAGGAGTTAACGTTATGTCTTCTACATCTGGAATCGATTGCTGTGGCTGTGTGAGAGGTTTTAAAAATTTCCGGATATCCATGACGCCTAAAAGTAAACTGTTTATTGCAATAACTTCTTTGCTTTGGTACACACAGTTATTGATGTATAAGTTCTTGAACTAACACAGGAAACATATTATACAGTTATGCTACCGTCTATGCCCTACTGACGACTATCTCTACAGCACTGTCCTAATTGTCTTACATGTCGCACCTAAATGCTGTCTCTAAAATGTTCTCCCTAAATGTTCTCTTCCTTATATAGTCGGCGAGCCGTAAGGTGTTTGATCCGGTCCAGCAGTATTGTCATATACTCTAATCTGTATAAGTCATTTCCGGTCATTGTTAGGAGGAATTCGGAAGGCCTCACATCCGGCAGCCAAATACACAACATTGTGCTGGGCTGGGGGCGGTATTGTTTAGAGAACCGATAATTTTCACCTCTGCCCGACGCATTCCAAGCTCCACCACAATAGTGTGGTGGGCTGCAGGGGGGATGGCTGTGGAAGCTTTTACTTCCGAGTCCAATAAATTTCTGGAGCCGGATGTCCTCACTTCCGAATTCCTGTCAGTCATCAGTAATCCAACACCCCAGGTACCGTCACCGGGAGTGAACAGAGGGCCCTTTGTTGCATGCGTGAGAAAGGGGGAGGGGAGCACAGTGGCTGGCGCTCCCCATGTATGTTTTTGGGGGCACACGGCCACATCCATAATAAAAATACTTATGTTCAAAACAACGTTTGACTCACAACATACGGTTGTACATAAAATAATTAATATTGTAGAGAACCTGTTGGTATGTGGGTGTATTGGGCCTCATTACTACTGGTTGGACTAAACTCTCTGCTTTCACTCAATTCAAACACCAAGACTGTAAGACTACATGAAGACTTATTATTTCCTCTTTATTGCCTCACTCCTTGATTCCGCTGCTGTCTCAATTCCGAAGCGGACGGCTGACCTTTAGATAACAGAGTCTACATTAAGCACCTCTGGGCGTCTGGACGCGGTTCGGTCTATTCATCTATCCAAGCTACCGCATGGGGCAGTTCACACATCTTGGTCAGTCCTGACCAGACTAAAAGTCCTTGCCAGCAACAGCAATCTTTGATTTAAAGACCGTTTAACTGCCCTAATTCTCTACAATATAGAAAATATAAACATAATTACCCAGTAAAACGAAATCAGCATCAGCGTAGATACTTTCTGTTTATTTTCTCTTTACTTTAATAAATTTGTTGTCTATTATTGTCAAATTTTTTTTTAAAATCCATCAATCCAGGGGGGGGGGCAAGCGCCCCCCCCTTGCCCCCCCCCTGCGGGCGCCCATGTTCTCGTACGCTCTCTCGTGAACGTTCTGAACACCTTTAATTTGCTCTAGTACTAGCTCGTATGGATTACTGCAATTCTCTTCTGTCTGGTGCGCCAAAACAATGCATTGAAAAACTACAGAAAGTTCAAAATTCAGCTGCCAGACTGGTGCTCAAGGCAAAAAAACATGACCATGTTACTCCACTTCTTCACTCACTTCATTGGCTGCCTATACAAGCCCGTATTGATTACAAACTGGCCGTTCTCTGTCACAACTTCTTTTCGGACTCATGCCCATTGTATCTTACTGAACTTTTGTCGGTCTACTCACCCACTCGCCAGCTACGATCTTCTGCAGACACACGCGTTCTCTCTGTTCCTACGACACGCACCAAAACATTTGGTGAAAGGTCGTTCTCTTTTTGTGCAGCCAAACAATGGAATTCTATACCATTACACATACGTAGTATTCAAACAACCAAGTCCTTCAAGACTGCACTTAAGACACATCTTTTCAACATTTATTTTCAAAATTAATGAAACAACATTTCTTGTAAATGATTAACGTAGCTTATGTATAATGTACTGTAATTTTTGTGTTTGTTATGATATGAAAGTTAATGTAATATTTATAGGTATGTTATTTCTTTCATGTAAAGCGCTGTGAGCCCAGTTCCTTACTGGGATACAGCGCTATATAAATAATCAATTTATTATTATTATTAATTTCAGCCTACTTTATGTGATTATGCGTTTAGTCTTGCGGGTGTCTTTTTGTCTTCCTCCAGCCAGGTAAGAGATCCCCAATTTACACATGGCTTGATCCATAAATAGTCGCAACATTGCGTAATTCCTGGAGTTGCATGAGATGTCAAATGTGTCAGCCTACTCCACGTCACTTCCTGGCTGTCATCTTGGCCCATCAAAGGTACTTTCATTTAATTATTTTCATTCCTTCGGGCTCTAATCATGTTGTAAACAAAACAAACGGCAAATTTGGTTGTGAAGAGTAAGTAGTAGAGGTGAAAACCTTCCGTGTCCATTGATTGGTTGATCTAAAAATAGAACACAACTTGAGAAAAATTCATGGGCATGTGTGTCAACATAAAATGTCGGTGACCGAATTTTAGCGGGCCAGCAAGGCGGTCTTGTAAAGTAATGTTGATGCAATACTTTGGTCAGGAAAGAGGGGAGGGGGAAGGCCCTATCTTTTGGTATGTTTACATCAGGATGTGTGAGTGGGGGCTTGGGTTTACGCAAGGAAGAAATTTAACTAAATGAAACACCGGGATTACACTATCTGAATAACTCCTATAAAATAAGCGAATACGCTATTTATGAAGTGTCTTTTGAACATCCGAAAGTGTCCCTGTGCGTTCACCTCTTTAATAAATGTAAACAAAAAAATATGTTCACATAAACCAAATACTTATCTTTTCCTGAAATGTTAAATAAATTTTAAAAATATTGTAAAAATATAATATCAATGAATCCATTGAAATGATTAAACTACGAGCACAGGGTTTATTATTTAATACCTAGAAAATGGGGTATAGATTTAATTTTAAATTAGGCCGTCTGACATTTGAGATTTAAGATATTTAATTGTAGCTTTTTCTATATGAAAATAATATATTTTTATATACTTCATTGAAAAGAAACTGTACATCCAGGCATTAAATTACAGTTATTAAAAAAGAGAAAATAAAAGAAATATTGGGACTTATTAAAGGCCTAAAAATTTCATAATTACATTTTGTTATATTCCTGTCTACGGTTTTATTTCTAAATAAGAGCACTGAAAGAAATCAAGCTTCGATTATAAGACGGTTAAAGGGAAGCTACAAAGTTATAATCAATACTCTTTTTCACTGAAGATTGTCTCCCCTTGTCAGTTAACTGGGCTAACATTAATTTACTATCTTGTTTAAATCTAATGCTTTTATACATCGTTTTTTATTTCTGTTGAAATAGTTAATAGCGTGTTCACGATAGTTTTTATAAATATGTCTAAGATAAGAGATTTATTCAAATATTATGTTGTACAAGTTTAATTTTCTTGCATTCGTATTTATAATTTTAGACTATTAAAAAAAAACACAACAAAAAAAAACAAACAAACAAACAAATGAAGTACTTCTGGATGAATATTTTATCTGAATATCAATATATTATATCATTGTTTAAGGTGAGAACAGACATTCTTTACATTTTTATTCTTCAACAGGCTGTTGTTGTTTTTTTAGAGTTCTATAATTTCATGGTTACAGCAGGAACAGTGTTATATCGAGACTTTAAAGTCCAGTTACGTTACGATTAGGAATTTTGATGGGGATTTAAAAAAAAACAACTTAAATTAGACACAATTACATTTTAATGAAATAATATGCGATTTAAAAATAACATAAAACTTCAATGATAAAAAAATATTCTAAAATGCATATAATTTTACATAAATTCAAGGATCTGCAAGTTATTTATTTTATTTTTATGTACGTTAGTTTTATTTCTTTTTTAAAA
Source organism: Ampullaceana balthica (assembly GCA_944989445.1). Classification (NCBI taxonomy): domain Eukaryota; kingdom Metazoa; phylum Mollusca; class Gastropoda; family Lymnaeidae; genus Ampullaceana; species Ampullaceana balthica. Next base: position 829,647 of record CALYLW010000117.1, read on the forward strand.
TCACTTATATTAACTTCATCGCCGTCTCTGTCGCTCTCTCTCTCTCTGTCTCTCTCTCTTTCTCTCTCTCTCTCTCTCTCTCTCTCTGTCTGTCTTGGGCGGGCACCGCGGAAAAACAGAAGTAAAAAATGACCCACTTCCCATGAAGCCATCGAGCTGAAATTTGACACACGGACCCGCGTAACAAAACAATGCATCGTATCAAAATTTCAGATCGATCGAACGTACAGTTATTAAATTAATGCATTTTTAGTTTATCTATATAAACTATATGTAGCGGTCGCAATCGTTTACATTATAAGGGTCACTTGACTTCACCCCAGCCACAGGTGAACACATCTCGTGTTTTGACTAGGTGTACTGGCGTGCTTTTGTTTACATTTTGCGTGTCACGCTGAGCTCGACCCAGCGATCGGCGACAAGACCTTTCCCCTCCAAGGTTAAAAGCAAAAGGGAGTTAAGACAGATTCAGTCTGTAAATATTTGTCGCGTTTGAACATAATCAATACTTGTAGTTAATGTCTCATATTTAAGGGATTTATAGTCAAAAACTTTGTTTTTACGGGTTTGTTTTATTTAAATCCCTTATATTAACTTCACCGCCGTCTCTGTCTATCTGTCTCTCTGTTTTTGGCGGGCACAGCGGAAAAACAGAAGTCAAAAATGACCCACTTCCCGTCATGTAATCGAGCTGAAATTTTGCACACGGACCCGTGTCACCTAACAATGCATCGTATCAAATATTCAGATCGATCGAACGTACAATTATTAAATTAATGCATTTTTAGTTTATTTATATAAACTATATGTAGAGGTCACTATTGTTTACATTTTACGGGTCACTTGACTTCACCCCAGCCTTCGGTGAACACATCTCGTGTTTTAACCAGGTAAACCGGCATGCTTTGGTTTACATTTTGCATGTCACGCTGAGCTCGGTCCAGAGATCGGTGACAAGACCTTTCCCCTCTCCCACCCCCGCCCCGGGTTAAAAGCAAAGGGGGGTTAAGACAGATTCAGTCTGTAAATGTTTGTCGCGTTTGAACATAATCAATACTTTTAATTATGTCTCATATATAAGGGATTTATATTCAAAAACTGTGTTTTTACGGGGTTGTTTTATTTAAAAATTATTAATGCTGTTAATGCATTTATTTTTCTTATTTTAGTTGTTGAAACCACTCAAAGCCTCCAAGATCAGTTTTCGGGCATCAGTAGAAGGATGTCGTCTTTTAATATTGCTTCATCGCAGATTTAAACAGATGGTAATATCCTCCAAACAATTCTTGCAGCTCCTTATAATGAATATGACGATGAAGATGATCTGGATTTTCAGAAGTTTTGCATTAAATTAATACTTTTAGACTTGGACAAAAAACAAAAGGGAAATAATTCAGTAAATATTAAGCATGTTTTCAGTTCTAGAGTTTCCCCACTTGTCATTCCTTTTTTTGGGGTTTGTGGAAGGTTATTATTTTTGTAAATGTTGTGGGGGTTTACTCTCCATCTAAAACCCAAAAAGAAAATTTGATTAGAGATAATTCTTACAATTTGAACGCAGATTTTCAAAATGCCTTTTCAGTTGGACCAACATTAGAAACTTTTAACATTAATCAGCTGGACCAACAGTAGAACCTTGTAACATTAATCAGCTGGACCAACAGTAGAACCTTGTAACATTAATCAGTTGGACCAACATTGGAAACTTTAACATTAATCAGCTGGAACAATGTTATAAACTTGTAACATTAATCAGTGGGCTCGATATTTAAAACTTTTAACAATAATCAGTTGCATTAATTATTGATACATTTTTAACCATTTGACCGTTGGCCAATTTTTCAAACACGTGTTAAAATGATTTGACGACAAACGCTCAAAATTTAAAATGTTCTTTAAGCAGTCTTCAACAGCTTATCAAGGGAAGACAAACTTTCATTTCTTGGTAAACAAAGAGTGCATTCGAATTATCTCGCACACACTGTACGTGTCTTAGATATTTACCGAAACTTGTAATAATTTTTATAACAGTATTTTTAAAAATTATTAACTATGGAACAATTTCTCGAAAATATTCGTTGTATCGACAGTCACAATAACTATATGTTTTAAAAATTAACTAAAACCACAGGAGGCCAGATAGATATCTGCTAAAACCACAGGAGGCCAGATAGATATCTGCTAAAACCACAGGAGGCCAGATATCTGGCTGAAACTGTGTTTCACCTCCGGACTCTGGCCATCTTTGTGGCCAATATTTGTTTAATTAAAAATATTAGAAATCAATTCTGTCAGCGTTGACTGACACACTGACATGACATTAAGAATAATTCAGGCTCAAATACACGCTTTTTGCTCTAATCAAGATTTGTCCTTACTCTTCGTATTGTTTGTATGACTTAAGATCAAGTCCATAAAGTCACTAGTAAGTCAATAGACATTGGCCATCATTAATTTGATCAAGTCCATTAAGTCACTTGTAAGTCAATAGACATTGGCCATCATTAAGTTGATCAAGTCCATTAAGTCACTTGTAAGTCAATAGACATTGGCCATCATTAAGTTGATCAAGTCCATAAAGTCACTAGTAAGTCAATAGACATTGGCAATCGTAAAGTAGATCAAGTCCATAAAGTCACTAGTAAGTCAATAGACATTGGCCATCATTAAGTAGATCAAGTCCATAAAGTCACTAGTAAGTCAATAGACATTGGCCATCATTAAGTAGATCAAGTCCATTAAGTCACTTGTAAGTCAATAGACATTGGCCATCATTAAGTTGATCAAGTCCATAAAGTCACTAGTAAGTCAATAGACATTGGCCATCATTAAGTTGAATAAGCCCATCAAGACACTAGTAAGTCAATAGACATTGGCCATCATTAAGTAGATCAAGTCCATTAAGTCACTTGTAAGTCAATAGACATTGGTCATCATTAAGTAGATCAAGTCCATAAAGTCACTTGTAAGTCAATAGACATTGGCCATCATTAATTTGATCAAGTCCATTAAGTCACTTGTAAGTCAATAGACATTGGTCATCATTAAGTAGATCAAGTCCATAAAGTCACTTGTAAGTCAATAGACATTGGCCATCATTAAGTAGATCAAGTCCATTAAGTCAGTAGTAAGTCAATAGACATTGGCCATCATTAAGTTGATCAAGTCCATAAAGTCACTAGTAAGTCAATAGACATTGGCCATCATTAAGTTGACCAAGTCCATTAAGTCACTTGTAAGTCAATAGACATTGGCCATCATTAAGTTGATCAAGTCCATTAAGTCACTTGTAAGTCAATAGACATTGGCCATCATTAAGAAGATCAAGTCCATTAAGTCACTTGTAAGTCAATAGACATTGGTCATCATTAAGTAGATCAAGTCCATTAAGTCACTTGTAAGTCAATAGACATTGGCCATCATTAATTTGATCAAGTCCATTAAGTCACTTGTAAGTCAATAGACATTGGTCATCATTAAGTAGATCAAGTCCATAAAGTCACTTGTAAGTCAATAGACATTGGCCATCATTAAGTAGATCAAGTCCATTAAGTCAGTAGTAAGTCAATAGACATTGGCCATCATTAAGTTTATCAAGTCCATAAAGTCACTAGTAAGTCAATAGACATTGGCCATCATTAAGTTGAATAAGCCCATCAAGTCACTAGTAAGTCAATAGACATTGGCCATCATTAAGTAAATCAAGTCAAATAAAGTCACTAGTAAGTCAATAGACATTGGTCATCATTAGGTAGATCAAGTCCATAAAGTCACTTGTAAGTCAATAGACTTTGGTCATCATTAAGTAGATCAAGTCATAAAGTCACTTGTAAGTCAATAGAGATTGGCCATCATTAAGTTTATCAAGTCCAATAAGTCACTTGTAAGTCAATAGACATTGGCCATCATTAAGTTGATCAAGTCCATTAAGTCACTTGTAAGTCAATAGACATTGGCCATCATTAAGTAGATCAAGTCCATTAAGTCACTTGTAAGTCAATAGACATTGGCCATCATTAAGTTTATCAAGTCCATTAAGTCACTAGTAAGTCAATAGACATTGGCCATCATTAAGTAGATCAAGTCCATTAAGTCACTTGTAAGTCAATAGACATTGGCCATCATTAAGTTGATCAAGTCCATTAAGTCACTTGTAAGTCAATAGACATTGGCCATCATTAAGTTGATCAAGTCCATTAAGTCACTTGTAAGTCAATAGACATTGGCCATCATTAAGTTGATCAAGTCCATTAAGTCACTTGTAAGTCAATAGACATTGGTCATCATTAAGTTGATCAAGTCCATTAAGTCACTTGTAAGTCAATAGACAATGGCCATCATTAAGTTGATCAAGTCCATTAAGTCACTTGTAAGTCAATAGACATTGGCCATCATTAAGTTGATCAAGTCCATTAAGTCACTTGTAAGTCAATAGACATTGGCCATCATTAAGTTGATCAAGTCCATTAAGTCACTTGTAAGTCAATAGACATTGGCCATCATTAAGTAGATCAAGTCCATTAAGTCACTTGTAAGTCAATAGACATTGGTCATCATTAAGTTGATCAAGTCCATTAAGTCACTTGTAAGTCAATAGACATTGGTCATTATTAAGTAGATCAAGTCCATTAAGTCACTTGTAAGTCAATAGACATTGGCCATCATTAAGTAGATCAAGTCCATTAAGTCACTTGTAAGTCAATAGACATTGGTCATCATTAAGTAGATCAAGTCCATTAAGTCACTTGTAAGTCAATAGACATTGGTCATCATTAAGTAGATCAAGTCCATTAAGTCACTTGTAAGTCAATAGACATTGGTCATCATTAAGTTGATCAAGTCCATTAAGTCACTTGTAAGTCAATAGACATTGGTCATCATTAAGTTGATCAAGTCCATTAAGTCATTTGTAAGTCAATAGACATTGGCCATCATTAAGTTGATCAAGTCCATTAAGTCACTAGTAAGTCAATAGACATTGGTCATCATTAAGTATATCAAGTCCATTAAGTAACTTGTAAGTCAATAGACATTGGCCATCATTAAGTTGATCAAGTCCATTAAGTCACTAGTTAGTCAATAGACATTGGTCATCATTAAGTAGATCAAGTCCATTAAGTCACTAGTAAGTCAATAGACATTGGACATCATTAAGTAGATCAAGTCCATTAAGTCACTTGTAAGTCAATAGACATTGGCCATCATTAAGTTGATCAAGTCCATTAAGTCACTAGTAAGTCAATAGACATTGGTCATCATTAAGTAGATCAAGTCCATTAAGTCACTTGTAAGTCAATAGACATTGGCCATAATTAAGTAGATCAAGTCAATAAAGTCACTAGTAAGTCAATAGACATTGGCCATCATTAAGTAGATCAAGTCCATTAAGTCACTAGTAAGTCAATAGACATTGGTCATAATTAAGTAGATCAAGTCATAAAGTCACTTGTAAGTCAATAGACATTGGCCATCATTAAGTAGATCAAGTCCATTAAGTCACTAGTAAGCCAATAGACATTGGCCATCATTAAGTAGATCAAGTCATAAAGTCACTTGTAAGTCAATAGACATTGGCCATCATTAAGTAGATCAAGTCAATAAAGTCACAAGTAAGTCAATAGACATTGGCCATCATTAAGTAGATCAAGTCAATAAAGTCACTTGTAAGTCAATAGACATTGGCCATCATTAAGTTGATCAAGTCATAAAGTCACTTGTAAGTCAATAGACATTGGCCATCATTAAGTAGATCAAGTCCATTAAGTCACTAGTAAGCCAATAGACATTGGCCATCATTAAGTTAAATTAAGTAGATCAAGTCAATAAAGTCACTTGTAAGTCAATAGACATTGGCCATCATTAAGTAGATCAAGTCATAAAGTCACTAGTAAATCAATAGCCGTTTCCCATCATTAGGTTGTTTTTTTAGACAGCAGAGAGACACTGCAGACGCTAATATTATATTTTGTTAAGGAAAGTATAAGAGCTCATCTTATTATCAGTGGTAATATTGCAATGATGTGTAATCGCTAGCACAATCTTTTATCACATGACACGCGTGTTAAACTGTTGTTCATATCCTTCGGCTACATTTATCTTGATTATCTCAACACAGTTTTCTGCTCTCAAACAAACAACAAACAAAAAGACACAGAATTTAAGTTATATTTGATGTTAACACATTATATGATTTCTGTAAACTTTGTTTTTAAATATGTATTATAATAATAATTACTAACTTGTTTTGGGTGCGTTCTTGGATACAGTTGACATTTGACATCGTAACTGTCAGCCCTAGCCCCAGAGGCGTCACTATAATTTGTGTAAACCAGTGCGGTAGGTCATGGTGCCCCCCCCCCACCCTCACACCTTACCCCATAGACCTCCTCCGAGTCTGCCATTGCCAAATAGCGGGAATATACAGAATTTTACACGTTCTTGTCACCTCTTGTGATGGTGTCACCCTTTGTGATGGTGTCACCCCTTGTGATGGTGTCACCCCTTGTGATGGTGTCACCCCTTGTGATGGTGTCACCCCTTGCGATGGTGTAACCCCTTGTGATGGTGTCGCCCTTTGTGATGGTGTCACCCCTTGTGATGGTGTCGCCCCTTTTGGTTGTGTCACCCCTTGTGATGTTGTTACCCCTTGTGATGGTGTCGCCCCTTGTGATGGTGTCACCACTTGTGATGGTGTCACCCCTTGTGATGGTGTCACCTCTTGTGATGGTGTCACCCCTTGTGATGTTGTCACCCCTTGTGATGGTGTCACCTCTTGTGATGGTGTCACACCTGGTGATGGTGTCACCCCTTGTGATGGTGTCACCCCTTGTGATGGTGTCACCCCTTGTGATGGTGTCACCCCTTGCGATGGTGTAACCCCTTGTGATGGTGTCACCCTTTGTGATGGTGTCACCCCTTGTGATGGTGTCGCCCCTTTTGGTTGTGTCACCCCTTGTGATGTTGTTACCCCTTGTGATGGTGTCGCCCCTTGTGATGGTGTCACCACTTGTGATGGTGTCACCCCTTGTGATGGTGTCACCTCTTGTGATGGTGTCACCCCTTGTGATGTTGTCACCCCTTGTGATGGTGTCACCTCTTGTGATGGTGTCAACCCTGGTGATGGTGTCACCCCTTGTGATGGTGTCACCATTTGTGATGATGTCACCCCTTGTGATGGTGTCACCCCTTGTGATGGTGTCACCCCTTGTGATGGTGTCACCCCTTGTGATGGTGTCAACCCTTGTGTTGGTGTCACCCCTTGTGATGGTGTCATCCCTTGTGATGGTGTCACCCCTTGTGATGGTGTCACCCCTTGTGATGGTGTCGCCCCTTGTAATGGTGTCGTCCCTTGTGATGGTGTCGCCCCTTGTGAGGGTGTCGCCCCTTTTGATTGTGCCGCCCCTTGTGATGTTGTTACCCCTTGTGATGGTGTCGCCTCTTGTGATGGTGTCGCCTCTTGTGATGGTGTCACCCCTTGTGATGGTGTCACCCCTTGTGATGGTGTTACCCTTTGTGATGGTGTCACCCCTTGTGATGGTGTCACCCCTTGTGATGGTGTCGCCCCTTGTGATGGTGTCACCCCTTGTGATGGTTTCACCACTTATGATGGTGTCACCCCTTGTGATGGTGTTACCCCTTGTGATGGTTTCACCCCTTATGATGGTGTCACCCCTTGTGATGGTGTCACCCCTTGCGATGGTGTCACCCCTTGCGATGGTGTCACCCCTTGTGATGGTGTCACCCCTTGTGATGGTGTCATCCCTTGTGATGGTGTCGATCTTGTGATGGTGTCACCCCTTGTCATGGTGTTACCCCTTGTGATGGTGTCGCCCCTTGTGATGGTGTCACCCCTTGTGATGGTGTCACCCCTTATGATGGTTTCACCCCTTATGATGGTGTCACCCCTTATGATGGTGTCGCCCCTTGTGATGGTGTCACCCCTTGTGATTGTGTTACCCCTTGTAATGGTTTCACCACTTATGATGGTGTCACCCCTTGTGATGGTGTCACCCCTTGTGATGGTTTCACCCCTTATGATGGTGTCACCCCTTATGATGGTGTCACCCCTTGTGATGGTGTCACCCCTTGTGATGGTTACCCTATTGTTTCTAAATAAAACGAACACACGTTGGTCGTTTGTTAGGATACAGGTTATGATCTGATGATATAAATAAATAAGGTTGTCATCTTCCAACACATTGTAGAGTCATTAGAAAACAGTTGTTTTCACAATCTAACCTATAGAGTACACATGAATTTCAAATACTATAGATGAAGTTTGTTTTTTGTGTTTTGTTTTTTTTTGTGTGTGTTTTTTTTTCGCAAGCGTTTAGAATTTTCAATGTAGTAATTTTAACATTAAACTTGAAAATATATCTGAATTATTAGGAGCATCAAAAGAGGGATATCTCATAAAACTGCTGCCTGTTTGACATCCAATTTTAAATTTCCTAAAAATCTTCTAGGATAAAATTTACAAATATGATTAAAGCAAAGTATTTGTAACTGGGTCCAAACGATCGTGTACTCACTGGGTCCAAACGATCGTGTACTCACTGGGTCCAAACGATCGTGTACTCATTGCGCATGGCAATGTTGATTACTCCGAATAGAACAAACAGGGGCGGGTTAAGATTGCACGGGGCCCCTGGCTGCGATCCCACCTGGGGCCCGGTCTAGCCAACTTTATTATACAATATAATACGTTTTGGGCCCTTAAATCATTGGGGGCCCCTTAATCCGCCATAGGTAACAAGAAGAACACCGGTTATTATGCCTGTAGGTATAAAAAAACTTTATTATAGTAGAGTAAATTATTATAGTATGGATTATAGGTAATCTTTAGAAAGATCTGGTTGTAATTAGAGTAACTATTTTTTTCTAAAATTTATTACATAAATGTATTTATTGCGTGCTAGTGTAGTGCAATATCATTCTCAAGAGAATTTCCATGCCATGGTACTGGTGACTTATTTTTGTCCACAGTTAGTACGTTCAAGCTTTGAAGTTTATTCAATAATTTAAAATAACAAAATAAATGTAAATTATAAGAAAAGTATTGTGTACGGGTCATTTCTAACCCTTAGGGAGCTTAGGGGGGCGTCCATTTATGACGTCAAGCAATTTCGCCCCCGTCACACTTGGTCACAAAAACTTAGACCCCTCCAATATGACGTCACAAAGCTTTGACACCCTCCTCCCCCACTTTAAAAGCCATATTTTCTAAATGAAAATTAGCATGTTTCAAATCACTCTTTTTGTCATTTAGGTATGTAATTAGTGCAAGTCTCCACTCTAATGTCGTAACAAGTGTGAAGCCATTGAACACGCCCTTAAATAAATTGTAAGCAATCAAATATTTAAGTGGAACTTTTATTTAAAGTAATGCGTTTTTTATGTGACGTCACATTTTTAAACACCCCTCCCCCCTCGTCACACATCGTTACAAGTGCTTACAATTTACAAGTGCCCCCCTTTTTTTTTGCCCTAGACGTGTGACGTCATTTATGGACGGTCCCTTAGGAAAATATTTGTAATATGTTGAAGAATTGTTCAAAGGGTGTTAAATTATTTTATTAACTGACGCATGCTTCGGGATGTTAAGTATATGATCGTTAACAATGGCATGGAGATTGTCAACAATATCAAAGCTAACGTCTCTATGAACGCGAACTCAGCTGATACAATTCATACGTCATATTGGTTATAAGTGAATGAGGATACAACCCCTTATGTTTAAGGATCTGTTTAATTTTATGTGTTTCATTTTCATAAAATTTCAAAAACAGTTTTACAAAGATGTTATTGCGAGCTCTTTGCCCCTTATGATCCCGGAGCCTGGGCGTGAACGGGACAACAAAGGAGTGTCCTACTAGGGCTAGCCAGACAATGCTGTCAATAACTTGATCACCATGTGATAACCAGCACACGGCCATCGATAACGAGATACTGTTGTCCGGGGGGCGTAAGGTCAGATCAATAAAATTGATCGTTATCTCACAGATGCCGTAGGTAGATGAATGATTCTCAAACAGTTTGGTCATAGATCCTCTTGGGCGTAAGGGCGCTGTTGGTCGATACATTTATATTCCTTCAATTATAGATCTTCTGCAATGTGTTTGTTATTTTTGAACCACTGAGATGTGTGCTATTATTGATATATGTTTTATACTATTATTGATAACCTAAAAGGTATCACGTATTGGTGAACTATAGCATGATACGGTCTCGAAGAATTGTTGGAATTTGAAGAAAAAAGCTTATTACATGGAAAATTTAACTTTACCAAAGAAAGAGTTTACAGTTGGGCCTTTTCGCAAATAAAATTACGACATTATTGTGTAGCGCCCTACACCAGTGCTACTCAAAGTGGTGGTCCGCGGGCCGGTACCGGTCCGCAGAAATATTTTAGACAGGGAAAAAAATAAGTATGGTCTTCCATTTGCTGCAATTAATACTAACCCTATAATATGTCAAATTTTCGACAATTAGCACATAAAATAAAACAAATAAATGAACAGAAATTATATTAATTGCAATAATAATTAATTAATTTTTCTTTACTGTTAATTTGAAATAGATGCGAGTTTTGAACTGGCCCATACATAACAAAAATTTGAACTTGAAGATTTCTTAAACCAGGATTCGGAACCTGCCGTCTGTTGATTTAAAGAAACAAATTATCTGACTGAGAATAACAACTATATTTAAATTAACAGAATAATAATTTATATTGAAGGGGCGCGATGGTCTAAGTGGTAGCGCACTGGACTATCGAACCGAGGCAGATCCCGAGTGGCGGGTTCGAGCCCAGGTACTGGGGCATTGTCCTGGCCACACATTCCCCTGTTCCCCTGGCTAAAAACTTGTGAACACTACATCACTTGCCTCATAGTCCGTCATGGACTGGAAAGGGGGTCATTCATTGCAATTTATATTGATATACATGAACTATTTTGAGATTTTAGTAACAATCTTTTATATATTTACTCTCAATTATGACTAACTCAAGTCTAACGCTAAGGGACATCAGTCTGCTTTTTTTTAAAAAATTGAAAATATAGACTTAAAATCATAATCATTTTGGTTTCTAGATTAACATTAACCAAACAACGCACGAACCTTTGACGTCAGCATTTGTGTTGTAAACAGTGCTGACTGACTCAAAGAGTTATTTTTTTGGTGCAGTAATTTGGTGCGCTGCTTTCTAAAATTAGTTAAAAAATCGTGTGGTGAGCACTGTAAAAAAAGTATTATATAAATACTTTTTTTTACATTTCAGGAATATTTCGTATTTATCGTACGTAACGTCATAAGTTACTTGGGCTTTTGACCAAAAAAAAGTAGGCGCTCTACAACCCTTATTATAAAATACTTTGTGTACCTTTAAGGAAGTTTAATATTACGTATTTATCATACAAGGACAAGTTAGTTGGGCTTTTTAAAATGGTGGGCGCCGCAGCACAACCTAGTTATAAATATTTAGTTAGTCTTTTAAAAATAAATTAATTAAAATTTAGTTTTGACCACGACGCTGTTCTTTATAAACAGCCTGAATCGAAATATTCGGATGAAATTCTGCTGAAGCCTGGCCTATAATGAAGTAATAAAACTTCAGCAGTAAAATACTTTTTACAATGCTTCAGAAAAAGCTCTATAATATTTTACAATAGAAAAAAAGTTTTATACGGGGCCGTCCATAAAATAGTTCACGCTCCAGAGGGGGAGGGGGAGGGGGTGTAAGAAAGTATGACCGTTTATGACAGGGTGGAGGGGGGGGGGTTAAAATGGTCACAAATAGCGTCACGTACTTTATGGACGGTTCCTATGCTGTCCTACTAATACAGTGCATGAATGCATTCCACTCATTCAGTTTCTGTCACTTAATACCTGATAGATCCTTAGAATATCAGTTTAAAATTGTCATGAATAAGACAAACGCGATGTAGTTTATCAGCTGTTAGGCTAATGCGGCGCGTCGCATATTTTCCGGCGGATATTTGGCGGACGAAAATTTGGCGGCGTATTCTGCGCGCGGCGTCGGCTGAGGGGTCTAGTTGGGATGATAGAGATGCTTCAAATTTTGTTGATTTTTTTTTAGTCCCATAACCTTTTTTCGAGGTCGTAGGAGTTCTAATGTTTCCATTAGAACATTCTCTGGCTTAGTAGACCTTGGCGGCGCCCATCCCTCTCCATTTTTATAGTGGCTTTAACGTGTGCTCGATCCCACGCCCCTCAGCTTGTGAGCCGAGCGCACTATTGACTTCGCTATACAGCCATTAGTTCACTTCAATCTACTCAAAAAAAATCAGGAACAAAATGATAGCACAGAATTATTATATATATGATGTCTCCCCAAACTCAAACAGTAGATTTGCACTCCTATGTGTCGTAAAATGTAAAAAAAAATATTTTAATTTTTTTTTCAAAACTTCAAAAATAATAATGGAGAGAATGAAGTTGATATTTGATAACGAAAAGATTTATTGTGTTAAACACAATTAATATATGGGAAAGAGAGGACCAATGGGTATGTTCATAAAGAGAAGAAACTTGAATGCTGGGCAATAAAAAAAATTCTGACCCTTCTTCACAATGAGTTGACGAAAGCATAAATGAAACCGAGGCTTCATTAGCGAAATGAATTCGCTCTAGCCTCACTTGAAAATATCGCTCTTCGTATATTCAATTTGGTTTTGTAAGTTCGGATGATGCTGGCATCCCAACACGCGAAGGTGCTATTTGTGTCCATGTCCTATCGAATGATTCAATGAAGCCATCAAAACTCTAGAGAGATCTAACTACAAGACATAACAACATAAGTTCAAAGCACAAAATGTTCTTCGAAATGAAGCGTGCTCATTTAAAAAAAGCCTTCAGAAACTAATTTTTGATGGACCCCTTTCAACTTCTTGTGACTGACGATCATTATAAAAAGTAGCACTGCGAATTGCCGAGGCTTAAAAAATCATATATAAAACCCGTGAGGCCCTCATAGTAGAATGAATTACGAATGTGTGTTTGGAAAAGTTAGTCGAAAACTATAGCAAAGAAAGTAGACCGGGTTCCGCTCTCAAATGACACAACAGCTCGACGCATCGACAATAATGATTGTGATATTGAGGTGCTGCTGATAAAATACCTGAAACTAGGTAAGTATTTTTTTCTCTGAATCTCGATGAATCCACATACATATGGCCATTGTGGTGGTATATATTAGTGCAACGAAAATTCTGGTCTGTGCGCTTGTTCTTTCTCGTCTTGATTTTTGTAATTCTCTTCTTTCAGGTTCGCCCAAGCAAGACATTGAAAAAACTACAGAAAGTTAAAAATTCAGCTGCCAGGCTATTTCTTATAAGGAAAACATGACCATATTACTTCGCTTCTTTATTCACTTCATTGGTTCCCTATACAAACACGAATTGATTATAAACTTTCTTTATCAGACACAAATTCTTTTCTGACTTATGCCCTTCCTTCCTTATTGAACTTCTCTCTGCCTACTCACCTACTCGTCAGCTATGCTCTTCTGCATATACACGTATTCTCTCTGTTCCTAAGACGCAAGCTAAAGCATTTGGCGAAAGGTCTTTCTCTTTTCGTGCACAAACAATGGAATTCTCTACTAATACACATTTGCAGTGTTTACACTACTTCAAGACTTCACTAAAACACATCTCTTTAAACTTTACTTTCACAATTAATTAAACAACAAACACAGATTTGTGGCGTCACTAGGGGGGGGGCGGGCCGCCCCTGGTGACACCCATCAGGGGGTGACACCCGAGCCTAAAATTTGACTGTGTACGATTGTATGTCAGAAAACAAAAGATGACAAAATTTTTAATCTAAAAAGAAATTAAGAAATACAATGAAATACGTTAAACGTGAAAATTTGTATTAAAAAATATCAGTTAACTTGCAATAATAAAACAGTCCCAACACACGAACAACATTAAAACAAATTAGGAAAAAAAGAAAAGAAATAGTCCCAGCAGAGCGATCTTTAAAAAACGGCTGGAATGAAAGAGGCAGTGTCTTCTGTTTTAAAAGATATAAAGCCATTTGGGCTTGGACACACCGACAGCATGAACGATTCCCACCTCATGAATCCCTCCACCACAGTGGGGTGGGGGGAATAAGATTTTTATCACAAAAGAAAAAAAATCAAAAGATGGGTTTTCTTTGTTGATGTTTTTCTTGAGGAAAATTATAATTTCAATGTCTTTGAGTTCATATTTTTATATATGTATTTATTAAAGGCGTGAAAGCATAGATATGCATGTTTATATACAGGTAGTCCTCCGGTTACGACGGTCCCATCCCGACTTACGCTGTTTAGTGCTTACGAACGCGCCCCCGTGAAGAATAGTATTACGCGTTATTCCGTATTTAAAAAATAAAATTTCATGAGGTAACGAATTCTTTTCTCTATTTGAAATAACAAAAATTATTGAAAAATATGTATGATTATTATTTCAACCTACAACTTTCGTTTGTGAATTTTTCAAATGGCGAAGTTTTCAATCAAGTCAATAAAGCTGAGTAAGCTTACAAGTTCCTTTTCAATGCTCATTAGAGAGAGCATATTCAGCCTTTTTCGTCCCATGCAAACTCTCATTATATATTCTTTTCAACTTTGAAAAGGATCGCTCTCAGCTGCAGTTTGATATCATCATTGAAAGATAGATGCGAAGTGCGATGTGTACATTTGTAAGGGACTGTGTGAAATATAGCTCATTCAAAAGCAGCAACATTTTTAGCTCTGTGCAAGTTTTTTGAGTTCCGCTTTGTGCTAATTCCCTTTCCTTACCCCGAGCCTAGTGCTCTTTATGGGTCTTCCCAGAAGACCCCCCTTAGCCATCTGGCCACCAAAGGGACGAAACAGCTGAGACACAAAAGCGGTCGCTTCTGAAGCGGCCACCTGGGCATCCAGGACATACAGTCGAAGATGCCTCCCACTAAGTTACCCTCACAAGGAGGTGGTGGAATTTCCTACTACGACCCGCTACCACTTTGGCGCTATCCCGGCAAAGCACACGGGTCTCCATGGTTAGGACCGCCGCAGACCGGGGGATCATCAAAGACCTACCTAGGGTGCAACCCCCACTGGAAGGTTTCATCAGAGCTGGCGTCCAATGCGTTCTTCGCGGCACTTTTTGCTAATCCGTACTGGCGCTCCTGGCCCTAAACCGGCACCACTCGATGGCGTTGCTAGTAAATTGAGGGGGGACGAAACGGTTGCTTCGGATTTACCCGACCCCTTCTTCCAAATCACTTGAATGTTCTTCCATTAACTTGGCTGCGGCCCATTGGGTGGCGAAAGTGCTGAGCTCAGTTAGGTTTGTAAGAAAGCCAAATTTCTCATGGATGTATTTATATGCACCTAACCAATGTTGCAGGGCTTAAGAAAGTTTGTCAATGATTACCAGAAATACCTCAATCTTGAATTTTTTTCTCCAGGAGAATACTGTTTTGTTGATGTCCCTTTATCAAACTGACTCTTTCTTTTTTGTTTGATAGTATTGAAGATTGTTTACATTGTTTTTACCACGGACTTTTCCTTTCCTTTGTCTTCATAGGAATAAAATTAAGAATGCTATTTTTTAACAAACTCAATGAGAGACTTCCTTTCTAAAATTGTTTCCCAAATTTCAAGTAAAACAGCGACTTCCAGTTGTTCGATTTCCTTTAGAAATCCTTCTTCTTCAAGTCGGCAGTCACGTGGCTGATTTTCATTCGTTGCTAATTCTTCTAGTGCTGCGATATTCTCATGGTATGAGCTATTAACAGACCTTACAGCATAATGTCAGGCTGACCATCTTGTGTCAGACAAGGCTTTGTTAGCATGTATCAATTTCATATGTTTTTGAAGTACCTGTCAACAATGAGTAGATGCAACAAGCCGGGTATAAAGATTTTGCAGAAGACAAAAAAATCTGACCGCAGTAGGACAACCTGCTGCTCTTTTCCCAACCAAATTAAAGGAATGAGCTGTGCACGTCACATAATGAGCTACAATGTACTTCTCACGAAGAATAGCCTGGTTTCCGTTATACTTCCTACTCATTTGCAGCATTGCCGTATGACTGTCCAATGCATTTTCAGGGATTCGTACAAACATAATGCATCTTTATTATACACTATAATTCATAAAAAGTTGGGGGGGCCTTAAATTATTGGGGGCTTTAGCCCGTTCAGCACCCCCCCCCCTTTTAATCCGCCATAGGGGTCCACGCATCTGTGACGATGTGGTACGAGGAGGGGGGTGTTTAAGAAATGTGACGTCACATAAAAAACGCGAAACTTTAAATAAAAGTTCCACTTAAATATTTGATTGTTTACCATTTATTTAATTACGTTTTCAATGACTTCACGCGTGTTACGATATTACAGTGCAGACTTACCCTAAATACATATTTAAATGACAAAAAATAATTTGCAACATGCTAATTTTTATTGAGAAAATACGGCTTGGGGGAGGGGTGTCAAAGCTTTGTGACGTCATATCGTAAAAAAGGGGTGGGGTCTAAGTTTTTGTGACAAAGTATGACGCTGGGGGAGGGTGGGGTAAAAATTGGCAACCTCTCGTGACGCCATTTATGGACGGCCCCTTCAGTCGTGAAGGGGTGACACCATGAGCTACCGCCCACTCCTTCACCACCCTCACCAGCCAGCCATGCACACACCCAACAAGCTCTGAGCCAGCTCCACACCCCAACAAGCTCTGAGCAAGCTCCACACCCCAACAAGCTCTGAGCCAGCTCCACACACCAACAAGCTCTGAGCCAGCTCCACACCCCAACAAGCTCTGAGCCAGCTCCACACCCCAACAAGCTCTGAGCCAGTTACACACCCCAACAAGGACTGAGCCAGCTCCACACCCCAACAAGCTCTGAGCCAGCTCCACACCCAAACAAGGACTGAGCCAGCTCCACACCCCAACAAGCTCTGAGCCAGCTCCACACCCCAACAAGCTCTGAGCAAGCTCCACACCCCAACAAGCTCTGAGCCAGCTCCACACCCCAACAAGCTCTGAGCCAGCTCCACACCCCAACAAGCTCTGAGCCAGCTACACACCCCAACAAGGACTGAGCCAGCTCCACACCCCAACAAGCTCTGAGCCAGCTCCACACCCAAACAAGGACTGAGCCAGCTCCACACCCCAACAAGCTCTGAGCCAGCTCCACACCCCAACAAGCTCTGAGCAAGCTCCACACCCCAACAAGCTCTGAGCCAGCTCCACACACCAACAAGCTCTGAGCCAGCTCCACACCCCAACAAGCTCTGAGCCAGCTCCACACCCCAACAAGCTCTGAGCCAGCTACACACCCCAACAAGGACTGAGCCAGCTTCACACCCCAACAAGCTCTGAGCCAGCTCCACACCCAAACAAGGACTGAGCCAGCTCCACACCCCAACAAGCTCTGAGCCAGCTCCACACCCAAACAAGGACTGAGCCAGCTCCACACCCCAACAAGGACTGAGCCAGCTCCACACCCCAACAAGGACTGAGCCAGCTCCACTTTGGTTGATTTACTTTGCTAACATGTGTATCTCCTTGATCTCATCTTTGAACTACGTCAACTCGCGTTGTTCTGATTTCTTCATGCTGCTGTTTGTGCTCCTTCTTTTCCCACTTTCTTTGCAGTATATATGATCAAATCTGCGGCGTATGCTACGCTGTGGGTCGTCTAGTTATTATTATTATTATACGCGCGGTATTAATATAAAAATGACTTGAATGATGAGTACATTTTTAAACCGTCATTACCGACTAATACAATTAGTTCTGCGTGTTCTGAAATATTGAAGGCAGTTCATGATTTCATTGTAGGCAAAATATCAAATACAATTATAATAGTGTGTTGGTGTGTGTACGGATGGTGCTGCGGCCATGACCGGGCGGCGTTCTGGAGTTGTTGTCAAGATTAAGGAATTAGCACCAGAATGCAAGTTAATCCTCTGTTTTATTCACCGTGAAATTTACCCATCAAACAAATGTCAACAGAACTAAACAACGTGCTCAACGGAGTTGTAAAAATTGTGAACCATGTCAAGGCGAACGCATTAAATGTAAGATTTGACTGAATGGGCGCTGAACACAAAAGCTATTACGATATGCCCATGTGCTTTCATTGCCTCATGGCAAAATACTGTCCAGAGTTTTTGAACAACGAAGAGAGCTTGACCAGTTTCTACAGGTTAAAAAAAAAGTGATGGTTCTCTACTATTTCGAAATTAAGGTAAATTAGAAAATCCCAGTGTCTTACTTAGCTGGTATGGTTGCCATTTTTAATAAGCACAATATTCACATGCAATAAAGGATAGTTTCATGCTTTACAATGGCAGACAAGACCGATGGACAGAAACAAAAGCTAGTAGAAAGGAAGAGTCGAGTATCAGATTGCTTTGATATGTTCACCAATTTAGCAACAACTATCGATAGTGCAGATGAAGAGCTTGATGTGTCTTCTCTAAAAAAAAGTCAACATTAAAAACTTGACAAAATTAATCGACCTTTTCGAGCTCTACTTTCCAGATAAATTGCTGGAATTAGCAGCGGTTGAAGAATTTTAAAAGAATTTCGGAACTATGCCCTCTCTTGCATCCTTTTGGATTCACGTGAGTGCAGAATATCATGAACTAGTCGAAATTGCTCACACGACTCTTCTTCCATTTCCGTCATCTTATTTATGTGAAGCTGGTTTTTCAACAATGAGCTTTATAAAGATATGATACAGGAACAGTTTTGATGTTCATCATTGCATGTAGCGCTGTCCTCAATCTAACCACGATTTGATAAACTTAAAAAAAAACAGGCTCATTTGACACATTGGTTAAGGTTTATAATTTACCAAATAACTTACATATGTATTAACAATAGTTACTAAATTACTTTTTAATATAGTTTCATGACTTTTTTCATTATGTTTTATGTTATCGTTTATTAAAACTTGCGCCTAAGTCAGAATAAAAATGTATAAAATGCTATAAACTTAAAAACAGTTTAAACAAAATAGATTGTTACCATTATAAACGGACTATTAGACATAAATAAGATAGTATATGAACAATAAGCAAAGTTGGTGGATTACATAATTTGTATCCAAATATTCATACATAATATAATTATATTTTCAACTATATGGATGTACAAGTAGGCACTATATTTTGTCATTGAGAAAGAACACTTTATCTTACAAACTAATTTTTATTTTAACATCATTACAATTTAATTACCGGTAATTGCTGCACCGCAAAGCACTGGTACAAATATATTTTAATATTGCATTGTTCTTGAGAAAATTTAGGTGAGATGATAAGAAATAAGAATTTTAAATTTATTTTAAGTCATTTGAAATTTAATTTACAATTATGTGAGACATATTATTTTTAACTTGTGTTACTTCAAAAAAAATTATGTTAGTAACTTAAACTTATGTTAACAAAAAATTAAATTCAAATAAAATAATACATGCTAAATATTGCATTTATTTATGCTTACGAAAACTATGAAATTAATATATTAAGGTTTCTATATGTTTCTTTAATTATTTAAATTACACACTCTACATATGTCTTTAGTTCGTTATGTATGTAAGTGGCACGCCACTTGACTTCGATCCATATAATTAGGGATACAATGACAATGAAAAGATTCTCGTACCCAGGGTTGCCATATTGGCCTTTTTAAGGCCAAATTCTCAAAATTTGGCCTTTTTTAAGAGGGTTTGGCCTTAAGATTTTTGTTTGGCCTTTTGGCCTTTTTTTGGCCTTTTTCTTTAAAAAAAATAAAAATATATAAAATATATATAAAAATAATCCTTATCACAACAAAACATCGCCAATAAGTCAATAACCTTATTAATTATTTTCTTTTTTTGAATAGCTTACGTGTATGTTAGACATTAAAAAGTTTTTTAAAAGTTTAATGAAGAGGCCTATTAAGACAAAGCCAGATATAGAATGCAGCTCACACTTTTAGACGCTATTTTTAGAGACAAGGCTGAGCTTTTGTTTACAAATAAATGCAGTAAGGACTTTGTCATGTCACCAAGAATAGTTGATGACTTGACATCTGATAAAGTTTATAATAATACTGCAAATAGCAGTCTAGAGGAAAAGGATGACCTGAAGCTTTTCTTTCAAATTTTTATGTTATAATCATAGTCTATTTATTTTGTGAGTACAATCATACATACGATACGAACATTGGCATTTACACATTTATTATCCTTTTTCTCCTGGTTCATTTTAAATAGTTAACTAATTTTCAGCCGTTATGAGCCGTCCATAAATGACGTCACGCGATTTTTTACAGATTTTTCAATATATTTTCACCCCCCCCACCCCTCGTCACACGTAATCAAGAGCTAGACCCTTTCCAATATGACGTCACAGTTCTTAAAAGCACTCTCCCCCTCGTCATACATCGCCACAAATCTGTGACCCCCTCCCGCCCCCTAGGTGCGTGACGTCATTTTTGTTGACATTTTTCATGTAACATAAGTTTGGCCTTTTTTGGCCTTTTTTGGCTGTCAGTTTGGCCTTTTACCCAAATTACAATCTGGCAACCCTGCTCGTACCTATCCAAATAAAACAAAATCATGTCTCTAGTTTATGCTATTTTCGATTTCTAATGTTCCATAAGATTGGTAACTTGAATGTAGAAACAAAATATACATAATTCAAATTGACTTTGTTACTCACATAATCAGGGAGACAATCATTGACTATTAATGTAATTTTTTCTTTATCATTTATAAAATTGAGGCCCAACATTGACACCCTTTTTTCTCAAGCCACATTTTAAGAAAACAACTCATAGTTCCAGTCCTTGACGACCAAGAACATAGGTGAAGTAAAGTAGTTACCGCCCACGACCATCAAGACCAGTGAAGACAAGTGATTATTCTTTTCAAAGTTGTTGGATGACATATAGCATTACAACTAACCGAAGTCATGTCAATTGTATTAGGGCTGTAGGCCATGTGGAGGTTCATGTCGCTACCACTTCTGTACCGGGAAAATAGTGCACCGGTCCTTGGGGCAATGGAAAATTCCTGCCGGTCCGCCATACTGAACCATATAAAACCACAGAAACGACATTGTACGATTTTATGCGTAATTCACACGCTCCACACTCTGGGTCCGGGTCCTATCTACTTTCTAAACCAATGTTCCTATGGAGCGCCAGAGCCAGTTAGTATATTCTTGTTGACGAATAGCTTCGGGCTCAACACGGGTCAGTGAAGGCCATTCAGGCCGTACGAAAAAAGATGCTTACCAAAGTCACGTGATTCTCCTGGCTTGATTAGTCACGTGATTCTCTTGGCTTGTTTAGTCACGTGATTCTCCTGGCTTGATTAGTCACGGGATTCTATTGGCTTGATTAGTGGCGTGATTCTCTTGGCTTGATTAATCACGCCAAAGTCAGGGATATCAACAGTTAACAATTTTATTTTAATTTTTTAAATTGATATATTTAAAGCTAACCATGTTATTTTGAGAACTAGTGAATGTTTTCCGGCACCCCCTCTCTCGCCCTGATAAAAAAGAATGTTGGGGTTGTGGTTGAGAGAGAGTTAGCGTTATAATTGGTGATAGTGAGCTTTACAAATAGTTTTATAAGGTTCAAGTGTTCTTTTTTTTTAATGATAGCCATTACAATGTATTAAATTAGTTGGCCAAATACTTCACGTTCCAGATTTACAGATACACATGTTAAAGCTAAAGCCTGTGTTGAACGTAAGGGCATGCCGGTAAAAGGTCCAAACTACTTAACACATGTGATTAGGAACGCGATGAAACGTCAGACGTCCAGAAGTTGGCAGCCAATAAACTGTAACGGTCAGACCCATTCGTGAAAACCGAGGAATACATCATGATGACTTCCAGCACACTCACAATTCACGCCCTGCGTTGTTACATTATAGGTTTTATCCCTCACTCATACGAATAATCATTTAAACTAGACGCCCCGCGGCGTAGCATACGCCGCAGACTTGCTCATGGAGAGTGCAAAGAAAGTGGAGAAAGAACGGACACGAACTACAGCACGAAGAAATCAAAACAACGCGAGTGAACGTCGGTTGGCGCTGCCGACTCATTGTTGGTTTCGAGACATTCACACTGTAGTTATCTACCTGCTCACCACCCTTTACCACATTAGCTTGCCAACCATAAACTGTGATTGGCCGACCCTAGCGAGGGTCAGCCATGTTGGCAATAAAGGGGTAAAAGAACGGGCACAAACAGACATTTTTAAAAATTAACCCAAAAAAAACAATGTTTTCGCCGGGGCTTGAACTCAGGACCTTCCCCGTATAAGGCGGACGTGATAACCAGTACACTACGAATCTCACGTTATTCTGTGAAGGAACTATGCAAGTGAACGCAATAACCATTGTTGGTCTCGAGACATTGGTCGACCCCAGCGAGGGTCATTCGTCATGCTCGTTTGCACATAATCGCTTTGGAGAAGGGGGCGGGAGGAGGGCTAGAGAGTCGGCGTGCGTGCGTGTTGTCCCGCATGGTTGGGCGACGAAGAGAATTATAGATTTAGATGGGATGTTTCAGAGGCACTCCGCTGAAGACAAACCAGAGCCAACTCTTTGTCACGGCTGAGTCAAGATGATACACTCAGAGGCGTCACTAGGGTTGGTGTTACCCAGTGTGGAAGCTCATCAAGCCCCCCTACCCCAAAGACCACCTCCGAGTCTGTCAGTTCCAAATAAAATATACAGAGTTTTACACTTTGGCTTAACCCTTTGTGATGGTGTCACCCGGTGCAATCCGCACCCCCCCCCCAGCACCTCCGTATTAAAGCCTCTGGATAGATACACTCTCAAAACTTTATCTATACTCATCTCGGCTGATTATTATCACCTCGGGTCACCCGTACAAACTAGAACAATCTGACCTAAGTAAACAATGCTGCTACTGCTACATGGTTTGCATTGACCTGCCGACATCACCTCTGTGACTTCATTTCAGGTTACTGCGTGTTGTTAACCGTCCTGGCGACCACAGCTAATTTATAGTTACATGTTGGCAATCAGATTATATCATTTGGACCATGTAAAACTGAAGTTAACGATGACTGCGCAGTTATGATTCCGACTTGTGATGCTGCTAGGTCTGTGTTAATGACTTTGCTCTGTAATACTAATGTGGGCGCTGTGAAGACAGACGGATGGCGCAATGATGATGCGCATACTGCTTGAGTTACACTATTGACTATCTAATGTCAATATTGTATGTGTAATGATGATGTGAACAGCTTGCTAAGGGCCGCTGTCGCCTATTACTGTACAACAGCTATACGTTGAATAGGGCCCAAAATTTAGTCCCTATTTACCACCAAACAAGGTTTATTTAAGTATTAGGTCACAAGCTAACTGAATCTTTATTACAAATTTTCGGCTCATCTTCGATATATAATCATTTTGTTTCTCAAAATATTTGCTTACGTCCAATACTTTCAGAACAACACAAAGTGAGTGTACTGCTCATTCCTCAGTAATCCTTGAAGTATAACTTGGCCTCACGATGTCGTTAATCCTATTTAAATTTAAAAAAAATAATTTTCGAAATAAATTTACTTCTCAAGGAATTTTTTGAAAAAAATATCTCAATGGATCACCATTAAGTAAAGGATTAATGTTTTACTTATTTGACTAGGCGGGGTGGGGGTGGGGGGAGTAGAATCTGGCCTGTCGTCTTTCTGAGACAAGCAATTGTCTCTAGTCTATACTAATAAAAGCCAAAGCCCTGACTGACTCACTCACTGACTGAATCATCACTAATTCTCCAACTTGCCGTGTAGGTAGAAGCATGAAACCTTGGGAAGTTGTAGAGTAGCCTCTCGCGACGATAGTTGGAGTAAAAGAATTCATACTCATGATGGCCGGGGCCCAAAAACGTTTTTTTTCCTAATGTTGACTATATAAAATATGAAAATCCCTAATTCTCCTGTTTCCCTAGTAGGTAGAAGCATGAAAATTATTTAAGTTGTTAAGTATAATCCAGCGATGGTAACAGGCGAAAAAAATATTTAAATTATCACTTCATGTTGGCCGGGGGCCCAAATGCTATATAAAAGCTGAAAACCACTAATTCTCCTATTTCCTGTGTAGGTAGAAGCATTTAACTTTAGGTAGTTGTTAAATACACTTCCGCGATGGTAACAGGCGAAAAAATTATTTAAAATATCACTTACTGGGGACCGGGGGCCCAAATGTAGTGTTTTTTAATATTAAAAACTGACTCATCAATAATTCTCCAATTTCCCGTGTAGGTAGAAGCATGAAACCTTGGGAAGTTGTTAAGTAGCCTCTCGCGACAATAATTGGTGTAAAAGAATTTTAAAATTCACACTCAAGGGGCCCCAAAAACGTTTTTTTTCCTTTTTCGGGCTATATGAAAATTAAAAATCACTAATTCTCCTATTTCCCGAGTAGGTAGTAGAATGAAACTTTGGGAAGTTGTTGAGTACACTTCCGCGATGGTAACAGGCAAAAAATATTTAAATTATCACATAATGGGGGTTGGGGGCCCAAAATGTAGTTTTTTTTCATATATGAGCTATATATAAAAACTGAAAATCAATAATTCTCCATTTCCCGTGTAGGTAGAATCATGCAACTTTCGGTAGCTGTTAAGTTACCTTTTGCGATGGTACCAGGTAAAAATAATATATAAATTATCACTTACTGGGGGCCGGGGGCCCAAATGTAGTTTTTTTATATAAAAAACTGACTCATCACTAATTCTCCAACTTCACGTATAGGTAGAAGCATGAAACTTTGGGAAGTTGTTGAGTACACTTCGCAATGGTAACAAGGGAAAAAGAATTTTGAAATTCACACTCATGGTGGCCCGGGGCCTAAAAACGTTTTTTGCCCTTATATGGCCTATATAAAAATTAAAAATCCCTCATTCTCCTATTTCCCGAGAAGGAACACCCGCCCCACGTTTTTAGTCATATTACATATACATACTAGAACTTGTAAGTTTTAAAATATTTTCTTCTTTTTAGTCCCCTTATAAAAACGTGGTTTTTAAAAAATCCTTTTTTATCTTTATTTATTGTACTCGCTTTTTTATGTGATGTAGCCCAGATTTAGGCAATGACAGCCCTTTTTGTATTGGGATTAACGGTGGGGAAATAGACAGTAGTTTCTTATTTAAGAATAAACTAGAGTAACAGACAGTAGTTTCTTAGTTAAGAATAAACTAGAGTAACAGACAGTGGTTTCTTAGTTAAGAATAAACTAGAGTAACAGACAATAGTTTCTTATTTAAGAATAAACTAGAGTAACAGACAGTAGTTTCTTATCTTCTATACTAATAAAAGGCAA
>CALYLW010000117.1:855110-905110 GCA_944989445.1 Ampullaceana balthica
AACTTGCTGAGTAAACTCTCTCAACGATAATTGGCGAATAAGAATTTTAAAATTGACACTGTTGGGGGCCCTGGGCCCAAAAACGCGTTTTTTCCTTATATGGACTATATCGAATATGAAATCACTAATTTTCTCATTTCTCGAGTAGGCAAAAGCATGAAACTTTGGGAAGTTGTTGAGTAAAAACCAGCGATAGCGACGGGAGGAAAAACAAATTAAATTATTACTTCCTAGGGGCCGGGGCGCAAATGAAGTTTTTTTCCTTATATGAGCTTTATAAAAACTAAAAATCACTAATTCTCCTATTTCCGGTGTAGGTAGAAGCATGAAACACTAGGTAGTTGATAAGCACACTTACGCGATGGTAACAAGCGAAAAAAATATTTAAAATAACGCTTAATGGGGTCCGGGGGCCGAAATGTAGTTTTTTTCTTATATTAAAACAGACTCATCACTAATCTCGGATTTACCGCGTAGGTAGAAGCATGAAACTTTGGGAAGTTGTTGAGTAGCCTTTCGCGACGAAAATTGGCGTAAAAGAATTTTAAAATTAACACTCATGGGGGCCGGGGCCCAAAAAAGTTTTTTTTCCTTATATGGCCTATATAAAATTTTAAAATCAACAATTCTCCTGTTTCCCGAGTAGTTTTAAGTACACTGTCACGATGGTAACAGGTAAAAACAATATTTAAATTATCACTTACTGGGGGCCGGGGGCCAAAATGTAGTCTTTTCTTATATTAAAACTGACTCTTCACTAATTCTCGGACTTCCCGTGTATGTAGAAGCATGAAACCTTGGGAAGTTATCAAGTAGCCTCTGTCGACGACAAATGGCGAAAAAGAATTTATAAATTCAGCTCCATGGTGGCCAGGGGCCCAAAATCTTTTTTTTCCCTTCCATTGGCTATATAAACATTTGAAAATCACTAATCCTCCTATTTCCCGAGTAGGTAGAAGCATGAAACTTTAGGAAGTTGTTGAGTACACTTCCGCGATGGTAACAGGCGAAAAAATATTCAAAATTTCACTTACTGGGGACCCAGGGGGCCCAAAATGTAGTTTTTTCCTTATATGAGTTATATAAAAACTGAAAATCACTAATTCTCCTAATTCCTGTGTAGGAAGTAGCATGAAACTTTGAGTAGTTGTTAAGTAACATTCTGCGATGGTAACAGGTTAAAAAACTATCTAAATTATCACTTACTGGGGGCCGGGGGCCAAAATGTAGTTTTCTTCTTATATAAAAAACTGACTCATCACTAATTCTCCAATTTCTCGTGTTGGTAGCAGCATGAAACTTTGGAGAGTTGTTAAGTACACTTCCGCAATGGTAACAGGTGAAAAAGATATTTGAAATTCACACTCATGGGGGCCGGGGGCCCAAAAACGTTTTTTTTCCCTTATTCTGGCTTTATAAAAATTAAAAATCACTTATTCTCATATTTCCCGAGAAGGTAGAAGCATGAAACTTTGGGTAGTTGTTGGATAACATTCCGCGATGGTAACAGGTGGAACAATTATATAAATTATCACATAACGGGGGCCGGGGGCCGAAATGTAATTTTTTTTCTTATATGAGCTATATAAAAACTGAAAATCACTAATTCTCCTATTTCCCGTGTAGGTGGAAGCATGAAACTTTGGGCGGTTGTTGAGTACCCTCCCGCAATGGTAGCAGACGGAAAAAAAATAAATTATCAGCTCGATAGGATCACGGGAAGTGTGTCATTTTTTACTTTTCGTTTTTGTTTTTCTGCGGGACTACAATAGACAGACAGACAAGACGGTGAAGTTAATATATGTATTATATCCATCATGATCCATTTTGAAATCAATTTGTGTTTTGAATTTGTGTTACGCGGGTTCTCAATGCTTACTGAAATCCTAATTTACCGCAGGCAGCGCGGGTATTTTGCTAGTCTATACTAATAAAAGGCAAAGCCCTCACTGACTGATTCATCACTAATTCTCCAACTTCCCGTGTAGGTAGAAGCATGAAACTTTGGGAAGTTGTCGAGTAGCCTCTCGCGACGAAAATTGGAGTAAAAGAATTTTAAAAATAACACTCATGGGGGCCGGGGGCCCAAAAACGTTTTTTTTCCTTATATGGCCTATATAAAATTTGAAAATCACCAATTCTCCTGTTTCCCGAGTAGGCAGAAGCATGAAACTATGGGAAATTGTTGAGTACAACCCCGCGATGGTAACGGGAGAAAAAATATTTAAATTATCAGTTTCTGGGGGCCGGGGGCCCAAATGAAGTTTTTTCCTTATATGAGCTATATAAAAACTATAAATCACCAATTCTCCTATTTCCCGTGTAGGTAGAAGCATGAAATACTGGGTGGTTAAGCACACTTCCACAATGGTAACAAGCGAAAAAAATATTTAAAATAACACTTCATGGGGTCCGGGGGCCCAAATGTAGTTTTTTTCTTAAATAAAAAGCTGACTTTTAACTAATTCTCCAACTTCCCGTGTAGGTATTAGCATGAAACTTTAAGAACTTGCTGAGTACACTCTCTCGACGATAATTGTCGAATAGGAATTTTAAAATTCACACTTTAGGGGCCCGGGGCCCAAAAACGCTTTTTTTCTTATATGGACTATGTAAAATATGAAATCACTAATTTTCTCATTTCTCGAGTAGGCAAAAGCACGAAACTTTGGGAAGTTGTTGAGTACAAACCAGCGATAGCAACGGGATAAAAAAAAATTAAATTATCACTTCCTGGGGGCCGGGGGCCCAAATGAAGTTTTTCCTTAAATGAGCTATATAAAAATTAAAAATCACAAATTCTCCTATTTCCCGTGTAGGTAGAAGCATGAAACTTGGGGTAGTTGTTAAGTACACTTCCACAAAGGTAACAGGTAAAAACAATATTTAAATTATCACTTAATGGGGGCCGGGGGCCCAAATGTAGTTTCTTCTTATATTAAAACAGACTCATCACTAATTCTCGGATTTACCGCGTAGGTAGAAGCATGAAACTTTGGGAAGTTGTTGAGTAGCCTCTCGCGACGAAAATTGGCGAAAAAGAATTTATAAATTCAGCTTCATGGGGGCCGGGGGCCCAAAAACGTTTTTTTTCCTAATATGGCCTATATAAAATATTAAAATCATCAATTCTCCTGTTTCCCGAGTAGGCAGAAGCATGAAACTTTGGGAAGTTGTTGAGTACAATCCCGCGATGGTAACGGAAAAAAACAATATTTAAATTATCACTTCCTGGGGACCGGGGGCCCAAATGAAGTTTTTTCCTTTTATGAGCTATATAAAAACTGAAAATCACTAATTCTCCTATTTCACGTGTAGGTAGAAGCATGAAACACTAGGTAGTTGATAAGCACACTTCCGCGATGGTAACAAGCGAAAAAAATATTTAAAATAACACTTCATGGGGTCCGGGGGCCCAAATGTAGTTTTTTCTTATATAAAAAAACTGACCATCACTAATTCTCCAACTTCCCGTGTAAGTATTAGCATGAAACTTTGGGAACTTGCTGAGTAAACTCTCTCAACGATAATTGGCGAATAAGAATTTTAAAATTCACACTGTTGGGGGCCCGGGGCCAAAAAACGCTTTTTTTCCTTATATGGACTATATAGAATATGAAATCACTAATTTTCTCATTTCTGGATTAGGCAAAAGCATGAAACTTTGGGAAGTTGTTGAGTAAAAACCAGCGATAGCGGTGGGAGGAAAAGAAAATTAAATTATCACCTCCTGGGGGCCGGGGGCCCAAATGAAGTTTTTTCCTTATATGAGCTATACAAAAACTAAAAATCACAAATTCTCCTATTTCCCGTGTAGGTAGAAGCATGAAACTTGGGGTAGTTGTTAAGTACACTTCCACGATGGTAACAGGTAAAAACAATATTTAAATTATCACTTAATGGGGGCCGGGGGCCCAAATGTAGTTTCTTCTTTTATTAAAACAGACTCATCACTAATCTCGGATTTACCGCGTAGGTAGAAGCATGAAACTTTGGGAAGTTGTTGAGTAGCCTCTCGCGACGAAAGTTGGCGTAAAAGAATTTTTAAATTAACACTCATGGGGGCCGGGGTCCCAAAAAAGTTTTTTTTTCCTTATATGGCCTATATAAAATTTTAAAATCAACAATTCTCCCGTTTCCCGAGTAGTTTTAAGTACACTTTCACGATGGTAACAGGTAAAAACAATATTTAAATTATCACTTACTGGGGGCCGGGGGCCAAAATGTAGTCTTTTCTTATATTAAAACTGACTCATCACTAATTCTCGGATTTCCCGTGTATGTAGAAGCATGAAACCTTGGGAAATTGTCAAGTAGCCTCTCTTGACGACAAATGGCGAAAAAAGAATTTATAAATTCAGCTTCATGGGGGCCGGGGGCCCAAAATCTTTTTTTCCCCTTCCATTGGCTATATAAACATTTGAAAATCACGAATCCTCCTATTTCCCGAGTAGGTAGAAGCATGAAACTTTGGGAAGTTGTTGAGTACACTTCCGCGATGGTAACGGGAAAAACAATATTAAATTATCACTTCCTGGGGACCGGGGGCCCAAATGAAGTTTTTTCCTTTTATGAGCTATATAAAAATTAAAAATCACTAATTCTCCTATTTCACGTGTAGGTAGAAGCATGAAACACTAGGTAGTTGATAAGCACACTTCCGCGATGGTAACAGGTTAAAAAACTATCTAAATTATCACTTACTGGGGGCCGGGGGCCAAAATGTAGTTTTCTTCTTATATAAAAAACTGACTCATCACTAATTCTCCAATGTCTCATGTTGGTAGCAGCATGAAACTTTGGAGAGTTGTTAAGTACACTTCCGCAATGGTAACGGGAAAAACAATATTTAAATTATCACTTCCAGGGGACCGGGGGCCCAAATGAAGTTTTTTCCTTTTATGAGCTATATAAAAACTGAAAATCACTAATTCTCCTATTTCACGTGTAGGTAGAAGCATGAAACACTAGGTAGTTGATAAGCACACTTCCGCGATGGTAACAAGCGAAAAAAATATTTAAAATAACACTTCATGGGGTCCGGGGGCCCAAATGTAGTTTTTTCTTATATAAAAAAACTGACTCATCACTAATTCTCCAACTTCCCGTGTAAGTATTAGCATGAAACTTTGGGAACTTGCTGAGTAAACTCTCTCAACGATAATTGGCGAATAAGAATTTTAAAATTCACACTGTTGGGGGCCCGGGGCCAAAAAACGCTTTTTTTCCTTATATGGACTATATAGAATATGAAATCACTAATTTTCTCATTTCTGGATTAGGCAAAAGCATGAAACTTTGGGAAGTTGTTGAGTAAAAACCAGCGATAGCGGTGGGAGGAAAAGAAAATTAAATTATCACCTCCTGGGGGCCGGGGGCCCAAATGAAGTTTTTTCCTTATATGAGCTATACAAAAACTAAAAATCACAAATTCTCCTATTTCCCGTGTAGGTAGAAGCATGAAACTTGGGGTAGTTGTTAAGTACACTTCCACGATGGTAACAGGTAAAAACAATATTTAAATTATCACTTAATGGGGGCCGGGGGCCCAAATGTAGTTTCTTCTTTTATTAAAACAGACTCATCACTAATCTCGGATTTACCGCGTAGGTAGAAGCATGAAACTTTGGGAAGTTGTTGAGTAGCCTCTCGCGACGAAAGTTGGCGTAAAAGAATTTTTAAATTAACACTCATGGGGGCCGGGGTCCCAAAAAAGTTTTTTTTTCCTTATATTGCCTATATAAAATTTTAAAATCAACAATTCTCCCGTTTCCCGAGTAGTTTTAAGTACACTTTCACGATGGTAACAGGTAAAAACAATATTTAAATTATCACTTACTGGGGGCCGGGGGCCAAAATGTAGTCTTTTCTTATATTAAAACTGACTCATCACTAATTCTCGGATTTCCCGTGTATGTAGAAGCATGAAACCTTGGGAAATTGTCAAGTAGCCTCTCTTGACGACAAATGGCGAAAAAGAATTTATAAATTCAGCTTCATGGGGGCCGGGGGCCCAAAATCTTTTTTTCCCCTTCCATTGGCTATATAAACATTTGAAAATCACGAATCCTCCTATTTCCCGTGTAGGTAGAAGCATGAAACTTGGGGTAGTTGTTAAGTACACTTCCACGATGGTAACAGGTAAAAACAATATTTAAATTATCACTTAATGGGGGCCGGGGGCCCAAATGTAGTTTCTTCTTTTATTAAAACAGACTCATCACTAATCTCGGATTTACCGCGTAGGTAGAAGCATGAAACTTTGGGAAGTTGTTGAGTAGCCTCTCGCGACGAAAGTTGGCGTAAAAGAATTTTTAAATTAACACTCATGGGGGCCGGGGTCCCAAAAAAGTTTTTTTTTCCTTATATGGCCTATATAAAATTTTAAAATCAACAATTCTCCCGTTTCCCGAGTAGTTTTAAGTACACTTTCACGATGGTAACAGGTAAAAACAATATTTAAATTATCACTTACTGGGGGCTGGGGGCCAAAATGTAGTCTTTTCTTATATTAAAACTGACTCATCACTAATTCTCGGATTTCCCGTGTATGTAGAAGCATGAAACCTTGGGAAATTGTCAAGTAGCCTCTCTTGACGACAAATGGCGAAAAAGAATTTATAAATTCAGCTTCATGGGGGCCGGGGGCCCAAAATCTTTTTTTCCCCTTCCATTGGCTATATAAACATTTGAAAATCACGAATCCTCCTATTTCCCGAGTAGGTAGAAGCATGAAACTTTGGGAAGTTGTTGAGTACACTTCCGCGATGGTAACGGGAAAAACAATATTAAATTATCACTTCCTGGGGACCGGGGGCCCAAATGAAGTTTTTTCCTTTTATGAGCTATATAAAAATTAAAAATCACTAATTCTCCTATTTCACGTGTAGGTAGAAGCATGAAACACTAGGTAGTTGATAAGCACACTTCCGCGATGGTAACAGGTTAAAAAACTATCTAAATTATCACTTACTGGGGGCCGGGGGCCAAAATGTAGTTTTCTTCTTATATAAAAAACTGACTCATCACTAATTCTCCAATGTCTCATGTTGGTAGCAGCATGAAACTTTGGAGAGTTGTTAAGTACACTTCCGCAATGGTAACAGGTGAAAAAGATATTTGAAATTCACACTCATGGGGGCCGGGGGCCCAAAAACGTTTTTTTCCCTTATTCTGGCTTTATAAAAATTAAAAATCACTTATTCTCATATTTCCCGAGAAGGTAGAAGCATGAAACTTTGGGTTGTTGTTGGATAACATTCCGCGATGGTAACAGGTGGAACAATTATATAAATTATCACATAACGGGGGCCGGGGGCCGAAATGTAATTTTTTTTCTTATATGAGCTATATAAAAACTGAAAATCACTAATTCTCCTATTTCCCGTGTAGGTGGAAGCATGAAACTTTGGGCGGTTGTTGAGTACCCTCCCGCAATGGTAGCAGACGGAAAAAAAATAAATTATCAGCTCGATAGGATCACGGGAAGTGTGTCATTTTTTTACTTTTCGTTTTTGTTTTTCTGCGGGACTACAATAGACAGACAGACAAGACGGTGAAGTTAATATATGTATTATATCCATCATGATCCATTTTGAAATCAATTTGTGTTTTGAATTTGTGTTACGCGGGTTCTCAATGCTTACTGAAATCCTAATTTACCGCAGGACAGCGCGGGTATTTTGCTAGTCTATACTAATAAAAGGCAAAGCCCTCACTGACTGATTCATCACTAATTCTCCAACTTCCCGTGTAGGTAGAAGCATGAAACTTTGGGAAGTTGTCGAGTAGCCTCTCGCGACGAAAATTGGAGTAAAAGAATTTTAAAAATAACACTCATGGGGGCCGGGGGCCCAAAAACGTTTTTTTCCTTATATGGCCTATATAAAATTTGAAAATCACCAATTCTCCTGTTTCCCGAGTAGGCAGAAGCATGAAACTATGGGAAATTGTTGAGTACAACCCCGCGATGGTAACGGGAGAAAAAATATTTAAATTATCACTTCCTGGGGACCGGGGGCCCAAATGAAGTTTTTTCCTTTTATGAGCTATATAAAAACTGAAAATCACTAATTCTCCTATTTCACGTGTAGGTAGAAGCATGAAACACTAGGTAGTTGATAAGCACACTTCCGCGATGGTAACAAGCGAAAAAAATATTTAAAATAACACTTCATGGGGTCCGGGGGCCCAAATGTAGTTTTTTCTTATATAAAAAAACTGACTCATCACTAATTCTCCAACTTCCCGTGTAAGTATTAGCATGAAACTTTGGGAACTTGCTGAGTAAACTCTCTCAACGATAATTGGCGAATAAGAATTTTAAAATTCACACTGTTGGGGGCCCGGGGCCAAAAAACGCTTTTTTTCCTTATATGGACTATATAGAATATGAAATCACTAATTTTCTCATTTCTGGATTAGGCAAAAGCATGAAACGTTGGGAAGTTGTTGAGTAAAAACCAGCGATAGCGGTGGGAGGAAAAGAAAATTAAATTATCACCTCCTGGGGGCCGGGGGCCCAAATGAAGTTTTTTCCTTATATGAGCTATACAAAAACTAAAAATCACAAATTCTCCTATTTCCCGTGTAGGTAGAAGCATGAAACTTGGGGTAGTTGTTAAGTACACTTCCACGATGGTAACAGGTAAAAACAATATTTAAATTATCACTTAATGGGGGCCGGGGGCCCAAATGTAGTTTCTTCTTTTATTAAAACAGACTCATCACTAATCTCGGATTTACCGCGTAGGTAGAAGCATGAAACTTTGGGAAGTTGTTGAGTAGCCTCTCGCGACGAAAGTTGGCGTAAAAGAATTTTTAAATTAACACTCATGGGGGCCGGGGTCCCAAAAAAGTTTTTTTTTCCTTATATGGCCTATATAAAATTTTAAAATCAATAATTCTCCCGTTTCCCGAGTAGTTTTAAGTACACTTTCACGATGGTAACAGGTAAAAACAATATTTAAATTATCACTTACTGGGGGCCGGGGGCCAAAATGTAGTCTTTTCTTATATTAAAACTGACTCATCACTAATTCTCGGATTTCCCGTGTATGTAGAAGCATGAAACCTTGGGAAATTGTCAAGTAGCCTCTCTTGACGACAAATGGCGAAAAAGAATTTATAAATTCAGCTTCATGGGGGCCGGGGGCCCAAAATCTTTTTTTCCCCTTCCATTGGCTATATAAACATTTGAAAATCACGAATCCTCCTATTTCCCGAGTAGGTAGAAGCATGAAACTTTGGGAAGTTGTTGAGTACACTTCCGCGATGGTAACGGGAAAAACAATATTAAATTATCACTTCCTGGGGACCGGGGGCCCAAATGAAGTTTTTTCCTTTTATGAGCTATATAAAAATTAAAAATCACTAATTCTCCTATTTCACGTGTAGGTAGAAGCATGAAACACTAGGTAGTTGATAAGCACACTTCCGCGATGGTAACAGGTTAAAAAACTATCTAAATTATCACTTACTGGGGGCCGGGGCCAAAATGTAGTTTTCTTCTTATATAAAAAACTGACTCATCACTAATTCTCCAATGTCTCATGTTGGTAGCAGCATGAAACTTTGGAGAGTTGTTAAGTACACTTCCGCAATGGTAACGGGAAAAACAATATTTAAATTATCACTTCCTGGGGACCGGGGGCCCAAATGAAGTTTTTTCCTTTTATGAGCTATATAAAAACTGAAAATCACTAATTCTCCTATTTCACGTGTAGGTAGAAGCATGAAACACTAGGTAGTTGATAAGCACACTTCCGCGATGGTAACAAGCGAAAACAATATTTAAAATAACACTTCATGGGGTCCGGGGGCCCAAATGTAGTTTTTTCTTATATAAAAAAACTGACTCATCACTAATTCTCCAACTTCCCGTGTAAGTATTAGCATGAAACTTTGGGAACTTGCTGAGTAAACTCTCTCAACGATAATTGGCGAATAAGAATTTTAAAATTCACACTGTTGGGGGCCCGGGGCCAAAAAACGCTTTTTTTCCTTATATGGACTATATAGAATATGAAATCACTAATTTTCTCATTTCTGGATTAGGCAAAAGCATGAAACTTTGGGAAGTTGTTGAGTAAAAACCAGCGATAGCGGTGGGAGGAAAAGAAAATTAAATTATCACCTCCTGGGGGCCGGGGGCCCAAATGAAGTTTTTTCCTTATATGAGCTATACAAAAACTAAAAATCACAAATTCTCCTATTTCCCGTGTAGGTAGAAGCATGAAACTTGGGGTAGTTGTTAAGTACACTTCCACGATTGTAACAGGTAAAAACAATATTTAAATTATCACTTAATGGGGGCCGGGGGCCCAAATGTAGTTTCTTCTTTTATTAAAACAGACTCATCACTAATCTCGGATTTACCGCGTAGGTAGAAGCATGAAACTTTGGGAAGTTGTTGAGTAGCCTCTCGCGACGAAAGTTGGCGTAAAAGAATTTTTAAATTAACACTCATGGGGGCCGGGGTCCCAAAAAAGTTTTTTTTTCCTTATATGGCCTATATAAAATTTTAAAATCAACAATTCTCCCGTTTCCCGAGTAGTTTTAAGTACACTTTCACGATGGTAACAGGTAAAAACAATATTTAAATTATCACTTACTGGGGGCGGGGGCCAAAATGTAGTCTTTTCTTATATTAAAACTGACTCATCACTAATTCTCGGATTTCCCGTGTATGTAGAAGCATGAAACCTTGGGAAATTGTCAAGTAGCCTCTCTTGACGACAAATGGCGAAAAAGAATTTATAAATTCAGCTTCATGGGGGCCGGGGGCCCAAAATCTTTTTTTCCCCTTCCATTGGCTATATAAACATTTGAAAATCACGAATCCTCCTATTTCCCGAGTAGGTAGAAGCATGAAACTTTGGGAAGTTGTTGAGTACACTTCCGCGATGGTAACGGGAAAAACAATATTAAATTATCACTTCCTGGGGACCGGGGGCCCAAATGAAGTTTTTTCCTTTTATGAGCTATATAAAAATTAAAAATCACTAATTCTCCTATTTCACGTGTAGGTAGAAGCATGAAACACTAGGTAGTTGATAAGCACACTTCCGCGATGGTAACAGGTTAAAAAACTATCTAAATTATCACTTACTGGGGGCCGGGGGCCAAAATGTAGTTTTCTTCTTATATAAAAAACTGACTCATCACTAATTCTCCAATGTCTCATGTTGGTAGCAGCATGAAACTTTGGAGAGTTGTTAAGTACACTTCCGCAATGGTAACAGGTGAAAAAGATATTTGAAATTCACACTCATGGGGGCCGGGGGCCCAAAAACGTTTTTTTCCCTTATTCTGGCTTTATAAAAATTAAAAATCACTTATTCTCATATTTCCCGAGAAGGTAGAAGCATGAAACTTTGGGTTGTTGTTGGATAACATTCCGCGATGGTAACAGGTGGAACAATTATATAAATTATCACATAACGGGGGCCGGGGGCCGAAATGTAATTTTTTTTCTTATATGAGCTATATAAAAACTGAAAATCACTAATTCTCCTATTTCCCGTGTAGGTGGAAGCATGAAACTTTGGGCGGTTGTTGAGTACCCTCCCGCAATGGTAGCAGACGGAAAAAAAATAAATTATCAGCTCGATAGGATCACGGGAAGTGTGTCATTTTTTTACTTTTCGTTTTTGTTTTTCTGCGGGACTACAATAGACAGACAGACAAGACGGTGAAGTTAATATATGTATTATATCCATCATGATCCATTTTGAAATCAATTTGTGTTTTGAATTTGTGTTACGCGGGTTCTCAATGCTTACTGAAATCCTAATTTACCGCAGGACAGCGCGGGTATTTTGCTAGTCTATACTAATAAAAGGCAAAGCCCTCACTGACTGATTCATCACTAATTCTCCAACTTCCCGTGTAGGTAGAAGCATGAAACTTTGGGAAGTTGTCGAGTAGCCTCTCGCGACGAAAATTGGAGTAAAAGAATTTTAAAAATAACACTCATGGGGGCCGGGGGCCCAAAAACGTTTTTTTCCTTATATGGCCTATATAAAATTTGAAAATCACCAATTCTCCTGTTTCCCGAGTAGGCAGAAGCATGAAACTATGGGAAATTGTTGAGTACAACCCCGCGATGGTAACGGGAGAAAAAATATTTAAATTATCACTTCCTGGGGACCGGGGGCCCAAATGAAGTTTTTTCCTTTTATGAGCTATATAAAAACTGAAAATCACTAATTCTCCTATTTCACGTGTAGGTAGAAGCATGAAACACTAGGTAGTTGATAAGCACACTTCCGCGATGGTAACAAGCGAAAAAAATATTTAAAATAACACTTCATGGGGTCCGGGGGCCCAAATGTAGTTTTTTCTTATATAAAAAAACTGACTCATCACTAATTCTCCAACTTCCCGTGTAAGTATTAGCATGAAACTTTGGGAACTTGCTGAGTAAACTCTCTCAACGATAATTGGCGAATAAGAATTTTAAAATTCACACTGTTGGGGGCCCGGGGCCAAAAAACGCTTTTTTTCCTTATATGGACTATATAGAATATGAAATCACTAATTTTCTCATTTCTGGATTAGGCAAAAGCATGAAACGTTTGGGAAGTTGTTGAGTAAAAACCAGCGATAGCGGTGGGAGGAAAAGAAAATTAAATTATCACCTCCTGGGGGCCGGGGGCCCAAATGAAGTTTTTTCCTTATATGAGCTATACAAAAACTAAAAATCACAAATTCTCCTATTTCCCGTGTAGGTAGAAGCATGAAACTTGGGGTAGTTGTTAAGTACACTTCCACGATGGTAACAGGTAAAAACAATATTTAAATTATCACTTAATGGGGGCCGGGGGCCCAAATGTAGTTTCTTCTTTTATTAAAACAGACTCATCACTAATCTCGGATTTACCGCGTAGGTAGAAGCATGAAACTTTGGGAAGTTGTTGAGTAGCCTCTCGCGACGAAAGTTGGCGTAAAAGAATTTTTAAATTAACACTCATGGGGGCCGGGGTCCCAAAAAAGTTTTTTTTTCCTTATATGGCCTATATAAAATTTTAAAATCAACAATTCTCCCGTTTCCCGAGTAGTTTTAAGTACACTTTCACGATGGTAACAGGTAAAAACAATATTTAAATTATCACTTACTGGGGGCCGGGGGCCAAAATGTAGTCTTTTCTTATATTAAAACTGACTCATCACTAATTCTCGGATTTCCCGTGTATGTAGAAGCATGAAACCTTGGGAAATTGTCAAGTAGCCTCTCTTGACGACAAATGGCGAAAAAGAATTTATAAATTCAGCTTCATGGGGGCCGGGGGCCCAAAATCTTTTTTTCCCCTTCCATTGGCTATATAAACATTTGAAAATCACGAATCCTCCTATTTCCCGAGTAGGTAGAAGCATGAAACTTTGGGAAGTTGTTGAGTACACTTCCGCGATGGTAACGGGAAAAACAATATTAAATTATCACTTCCTGGGGACCGGGGGCCCAAATGAAGTTTTTTCCTTTTATGAGCTATATAAAAATTAAAAATCACTAATTCTCCTATTTCACGTGTAGGTAGAAGCATGAAACACTAGGTAGTTGATAAGCACACTTCCGCGATGGTAACAGGTTAAAAAACTATCTAAATTATCACTTACTGGGGGCCGGGGGCCAAAATGTAGTTTTCTTCTTATATAAAAAACTGACTCATCACTAATTCTCCAATGTCTCATGTTGGTAGCAGCATGAAACTTTGGAGAGTTGTTAAGTACACTTCCGCAATGGTAACAGGTGAAAAAGATATTTGAAATTCACACTCATGGGGGCCGGGGGCCCAAAAACGTTTTTTCCTTATTCTGGCTTTATAAAAATTAAAAATCACTTATTCTCATATTTCCCGAGAAGGTAGAAGCATGAAACTTTGGGTTGTTGTTGGATAACATTCCGCGATGGTAACAGGTGGAAACAATTATATAAATTATCACATAACGGGGGCCGGGGGCCGAAATGTAATTTTTTTCTTATATGAGCTATATAAAAACTGAAAATCACTAATTCTCCTATTTCCCGTGTAGGTGGAAGCATGAAACTTTGGGCGGTTGTTGAGTACCCTCCCGCAATGGTAGCAGACGGAAAAAAAATAAATTATCAGCTCGATAGGATCACGGGAAGTGTGTCATTTTTTTACTTTTCGTTTTTGTTTTTCTGCGGGACTACAATAGACAGACAGACAAGACGGTGAAGTTAATATATGTATTATATCCATCATGATCCATTTTGAAATCAATTTGTGTTTTGAATTTGTGTTACGCGGGTTCTCAATGCTTACTGAAATCCTAATTTACCGCAGGACAGCGCGGGTATTTTGCTAGTCTATACTAATAAAAAGGCAAAGCCCTCACTGACTGATTCATCACTAATTCTCCAACTTCCCGTGTAGGTAGAAGCATGAAACTTTGGGAAGTTGTCGAGTAGCCTCTCGCGACGAAAATTGGAGTAAAAGAATTTTAAAAATAACACTCATGGGGGCCGGGGGCCCAAAAACGTTTTTTTCCTTATATGGCCTATATAAAATTTGAAAATCACCAATTCTCCTGTTTCCCGAGTAGGCAGAAGCATGAAACTATGGGAAATTGTTGAGTACAACCCCGCGATGGTAACGGGAGAAAAAATATTTAAATTATCAGTTTCTGGGGGCCGGGGGCCCAAATGAAGTTTTTTCCTTATATGAGCTATATAAAAACTATAAATCACCAATTCTCCTATTTCCCGTGTAGGTAGAAGCATGAAATACTGGGTGGTTGATAAGCACACTTCCACAATGGTAACAAGCGAAAAAAATATTTAAAATAACACTTCATGGGGTCCGGGGGCCCAAATGTAGTTTTTTTCTTAAATAAAAAGCTGACTTTTAACTAATTCTCCAACTTCCCGTGTAGGTATTAGCATGAAACTTTAAGAACTTGCTGAGTACACTCTCTCGACGATAATTGTCGAATAGGAATTTTAAAATTCACACTTTTGGGGGCCCGGGGCCCAAAAACGCTTTTTTTTCTTATATGGACTATGTAAAATATGAAATCACTAATTTTCTCATTTCTCGAGTAGGCAAAAGCACGAAACTTTGGGAAGTTGTTGAGTACAAACCAGCGATAGCAACGGGATAAAAAAAAATTAAATTATCACTTCCTGGGGGCCGGGGGCCCAAATGAAGTTTTTCCTTAAATGAGCTATATAAAAATTAAAAATCACAAATTCTCCTATTTCCCGTGTAGGTAGAAGCATGAAACTTGGGGTAGTTGTTAAGTACACTTCCACAAAGGTAACAGGTAAAAACAATATTTAAATTATCACTTAATGGGGGCCGGGGGCCCAAATGTAGTTTCTTCTTATATTAAAACAGACTCATCACTAATTCTCGGATTTACCGCGTAGGTAGAAGCATGAAACTTTGGGAAGTTGTTGAGTAGCCTCTCGCGACGAAAATTGGCGTGAAAGATTTTTAAAATTAACACTCATGGGGGCCGGGGGCCCAAAAAAGTTTTTTTTTCCTTATTAGGCCTATATAAAATTTTAAAATCAACAATTCTCCCGTTTCCCGAGTAGTTTTAAGTACACTTTCACGATGGTAACAGGTAAAAACAATATTTAAATTATCACTTACTGGGGGCCGGGGGCCAAAATGTAGTCTTTTCTTATATTAAAACTGACTCATCACTAATTCTCGGATTTCCCGTGTATGTAGAAGCATGAAACCTTGGGAAATTGTCAAGTAGCCTCTCTTGACGACAAATGGCGAAAAAGAATTTATAAATTCAGCTTCATGGGGGCCGGGGGCCCAAAATCTTTTTTTCCCCTTCCATTGGCTATATAAACATTTGAAAATCACGAATCCTCCTATTTCCCGAGTAGGTAGAAGCATGAAACTTTGGGAAGTTGTTGAGTACACTTCCGCGATGGTAACAGGCGAAAAAATATTCAAAATTTCACTTACTGGGGCCCAGGGGCCCAAAATGTAGTTTTTTCCTTAAATGAGTTATATAAAAACTGAAAATCACTAATTCTCCAAATTCCTGTGTAGGAAGTAGCATGAAACTTTGAGTAGTTGTTAAGTAACATTCTGCGATGGTAACAGGTTTAAAAACTATCTAAATTATCACTTACTGGGGGCCGGGGGCCAAAATGTAGTTTTCTTCTTATATAAAAAACTGACTCATCACTAATTCTCCGATTTCTCGTGTTGGTAGCAGCATGAAACTTTGGAGAGTTGTTAAGTACACTTCCGCAATGGTAACAGGTGAAAAAGATATTTGAAATTCACACTCATGGGGGCCGGGGGCCCAAAAACGTTTTTTTCCCTTATTCTGGCTTTATAAAAATTAAAAATCACTTATTCTCATATTTCCCGAGAAGGTAGAAGCATGAAACTTTGGGTAGTTGTTGGATAACATTCCGCGATGGTAACAGGTGGAACAATTATATAAATTATCACATAACGGGGGCCGGGGGCCGAAATAAATATTTTTTCTTATATGAGCTATATAAAAACTGAAAATCACTAATTCTCCTATTTCCCGTGTAGGTGGAAGCATGAAACTTTGGGCGGTTGTTGAGTACCCTCCCGCAATGGTAGCAGACGGAAAAAAAATAAATTATCAGCTCGATAGGATCACGGGAAGTGTGTCATTTTTTTACTTTTCGTTTTTGTTTTTCTGCGGGACTACAATAGACAGACAGACAAGACGGTGAAGTTAATATATGTATTATATCCATCATGATCCATTTTGAAATCAATTTGTGTTTTGAATTTGTGTTACGCGGGTTCTCAATGCTTACTGAAATCCTAATTTACCGCAGGTCAGCGCGGGTATTTTGCTAGTCTATACTAATAAAAAGGCAAAGCCCTCACTGACTGATTCATCACTAATTCTCCAACTTCCCGTGTAGGTAGAAGCATGAAACTTTGGGAAGTTGTCGAGTAGCCTCTCGCGACGAAAATTGGAGTAAAAGAATTTTAAAAATAACACTCATGGGGGCCGGGGGCCCAAAAACGTTTTTTTCCTTATATGGCCTATATAAAATTTGAAAATCACCAATTCTCCTGTTTCCCGAGTAGGCAGAAGCATGAAACTATGGGAAATTGTTGAGTACAACCCCGCGATGGTAACGGGAGAAAAAATATTTAAATTATCAGTTTCTGGGGGCCGGGGGCCCAAATGAAGTTTTTTCCTTATATGAGCTATATAAAAACTATAAATCACCAATTCTCCTATTTCCCGTGTAGGTAGAAGCATGAAATACTGGGTGGTTGATAAGCACACTTCCACAATGGTAACAAGCGAAAAAAATATTTAAAATAACACTTCATGGGGTCCGGGGGCCCAAATGTAGTTTTTTTCTTAAATAAAAAGCTGACTTTTAACTAATTCTCCAACTTCCCGTGTAGGTATTAGCATGAAACTTTAAGAACTTGCTGAGTACACTCTCTCGACGATAATTGTCGAATAGGAATTTTAAAATTCACACTTTTGGGGGCCCGGGGCCCAAAAACGCTTTTTTTTCTTATATGGACTATGTAAAATATGAAATCACTAATTTTCTCATTTCTCGAGTAGGCAAAAGCACGAAACTTTGGGAAGTTGTTGAGTACAAACCAGCGATAGCAACGGGATAAAAAAAAATTAAATTATCACTTCCTGGGGGCCGGGGGCCCAAATGAAGTTTTTCCTTAAATGAGCTATATAAAAATTAAAAATCACAAATTCTCCTATTTCCCGTGTAGGTAGAAGCATGAAACTTGGGGTAGTTGTTAAGTACACTTCCACAAAGGTAACAGGTAAAAACAATATTTAAATTATCACTTAATGGGGGCCGGGGGCCCAAATGTAGTTTCTTCTTATATTAAAACAGACTCATCACTAATTCTCGGATTTACCGCGTAGGTAGAAGCATGAAACTTTGGGAAGTTGTTGAGTAGCCTCTCGCGACGAAAATTGGCGTGAAAGATTTTTAAAATTAACACTCATGGGGGCCGGGGGCCCAAAAAAGTTTTTTTTTCCTTATTAGGCCTATATAAAATTTTAAAATCAACAATTCTCCCGTTTCCCGAGTAGTTTTAAGTACACTTTCACGATGGTAACAGGTAAAAACAATATTTAAATTATCACTTACTGGGGGCCGGGGGCCAAAATGTAGTCTTTTCTTATATTAAAACTGACTCATCACTAATTCTCGGATTTCCCGTGTATGTAGAAGCATGAAACCTTGGGAAATTGTCAAGTAGCCTCTCTTGACGACAAATGGCGAAAAAGAATTTATAAATTCAGCTTCATGGGGGCCGGGGGCCCAAAATCTTTTTTTCCCCTTCCATTGGCTATATAAACATTTGAAAATCACGAATCCTCCTATTTCCCGAGTAGGTAGAAGCATGAAACTTTGGGAAGTTGTTGAGTACACTTCCGCGATGGTAACAGGCGAAAAAATATTCAAAATTTCACTTACTGGGGCCCAGGGGCCAAAATGTAGTTTTTTCCTTAAATGAGTTATATAAAAACTGAAAATCACTAATTCTCCAAATTCCTGTGTAGGAAGTAGCATGAAACTTTGAGTAGTTGTTAAGTAACATTCTGCGATGGTAACAGGTTTAAAAACTATCTAAATTATCACTTACTGGGGGCCGGGGGCCAAAATGTAGTTTTCTTCTTATATAAAAAACTGACTCATCACTAATTCTCCGATTTCTCGTGTTGGTAGCAGCATGAAACTTTGGAGAGTTGTTAAGTACACTTCCGCAATGGTAACAGGTGAAAAAGATATTTGAAATTCACACTCATGGGGGCCGGGGGCCCAAAAACGTTTTTTTCCCTTATTCTGGCTTTATAAAAATTAAAAATCACTTATTCTCATATTTCCCGAGAAGGTAGAAGCATGAAACTTTGGGTAGTTGTTGGATAACATTCCGCGATGGTAACAGGTGGAACAATTATATAAATTATCACATAACGGGGGCCGGGGGCCGAAATAAATATTTTTTCTTATATGAGCTATATAAAAACTGAAAATCACTAATTCTCCTATTAAATTCTAAAAAATTAAATTATCACTTCCTGGGGGCCGGGGGCCCAAATGAAGTTTTTCCTTAAATGAGCTATATAAAAATTAAAAATCACAAATTCTCCTATTTCCCGTGTAGGTAGAAGCATGAAACTTGGGGTAGTTGTTGAGTACACTTCCACAAAGGTAACAGGTAAAAACAATATTTAAATTATCACTTAATGGGGGCCGGGGGCCCAAATGTAGTTTCTTCTTATATTAAAACAGACTCATCACTAATTCTCGGATTTACCGCGTAGGTAGAAGCATGAAACTTTGGGAAGTTGTTGAGTAGCCTCTCGCGACGAAAATTGGCGTGAAAGATTTTTAAAATTAACACTCATGGGGGCCGGGGGCCCAAAAACGTTTTTTTCCTAATATGGCCTATATAAAATATTAAAATCATCAATTCTCCTGTTTCCCGAGTAGGCAGAAGCATGAAACTTTGGGAAGTTGTTGAGTACAATCCCGCGATGGTAACGGGAAAAAACAATATTTAAATTATCACTTCCTGGGGACCGGGGGCCCAAATGAAGTTTTTTCCTTTTATGAGCTATATAAAAACTGA
Organism: Ampullaceana balthica; assembly: GCA_944989445.1. Classification (NCBI taxonomy): domain Eukaryota; kingdom Metazoa; phylum Mollusca; class Gastropoda; family Lymnaeidae; genus Ampullaceana; species Ampullaceana balthica. The sequence continues at coordinate 874,730 of CALYLW010000117.1, forward strand.
AAATCACTAATTCTCCTATTTCACGTGTAGGTAGAAGCATGAAACACTAGGTAGTTGATAAGCACACTTCCGCGATGGTAACAAGCGAAAAAAATATTTAAAATAACACTTCATGGGGTCCGGGGGCCCAAATGTAGTTTTTTCTTATATAAAAAAACTGACTCATCACTAATTCTCCAACTTCCCGTGTAAGTATTAGCATGAAACTTTGGGAACTTGCTGAGTAAACTCTCTCAACGATAATTGGCGAATAAGAATTTTAAAATTCACACTGTTGGGGGCCCGGGGCCAAAAAACGCTTTTTTTCCTTATATGGACTATATAGAATATGAAATCACTAATTTTCTCATTTCTGGATTAGGCAAAAGCATGAAACTTTGGGAAGTTGTTGAGTAAAAACTAGCGATAGCGGTGGGAGGAAAAGAAAATTAAATTATCACCTCCTGGGGGCCGGGGGCCAAAATGAAGTTTTTTCCTTATATGAGCTATACAAAAACTAAAAATCACAAATTCTCCTATTTCCCGTGTAGGTAGAAGCATGAAACTTGGGGTAGTTGTTGAGTACACTTCCACAAAGGTAACAGGTAAAAACAATATTTAAATTATCACTTAATGGGGGCCGGGGGCCCAAATGTAGTTTCTTCTTATATTAAAACAGACTCATCACTAATTCTCGGATTTACCGCGTAGGTAGAAGCATGAAACTTTGGGAAGTTGTTGAGTAGCCTCTCGCGACGAAAATTGGCGTGAAAGATTTTTAAAATTAACACTCATGGGGGCCGGGGGCCCAAAAAACGTTTTTTTTCCTAATATGGCCTATATAAAATATTAAAATCATCAATTCTCCTGTTTCCCGAGTAGGAGAAGCCTGAAACTTAGGGAAGTTGTTGAGCTACATCCCGCGTTGGTAACGGGAAACAATATTTAACTTATCACTCCAGGGGACCGGGGGCCCAAATGAAGTTTTTTCCTTTTATGAGCTATTATAAAAACTGAAAATCACTAATTCTCTATTCACGTGTAGTAGAAGCATGAAAACACTAGGTAGTTTGATAAGCACACTTCCGCGCTGGTAACAGCCGAAAAAAATAACTTTTAAAATACACTTTATGGGTGTCCGGTTGGTCCCAAATGTCAGTTTTTGTCTTATATTAAAAAAACTGACTCATCACTAATTCATCCAACTTCCCTGTAGAGTTTAGCATGAAACTTTGGGAATTGCTGAGTAAACTCTCTCAACGATAATAGGGCGAATAAGAATTTTAAAATTCACACTGTTGGGGGCCCCCGGGGCCAAAAACGCTTTTTCACTTTCACGATGGTAACAGGTAAAAACAATATTTAAATTATCACTTACTGGGGGACCGGGGGCCAAAATGTAGTCTTGTCCTATATTAAAACTGACTCATCACTAATTCTCGGACTTCCCGTGTATGTAGAAGCATGTAACTCTGAGTAGTTGATAAGTACACTTCCGTGATTGTAACAGGTGAAAAGAATATTTAAATTAACACTTAATGGGCGTCAGGGGCCCAAAATGAAGTTCTTTTCTTATATTAAAAACTGAATCATCAAGAATTCTCCAACTTTCCGTGTAGGTAGAAGCATGAAAATTTGGAAAGTTGTTGAGTAGCCTCTCGCGACGAAAATTGGCGTAAAGGAATTTTAAAATTAACACTCATTGGGGCCGGGGGCCCAAAAACGTTTTTTTTCCTTATACGGACTATATAAAATATATTAAAAAAAACAAATGTTCTTATTTCCCGAGGAGGCAGAAGCATGAACCTTTGGGAAGTTGTTGAGTACAATCCCGCGATGCTGAAAGGCGAAAAACAATATTTTAAATTATCACTTACTGGGGGCCGGGGGCCCATATGTAGTTTTTTTCTTATATTAAAAACAGTATCATCACAAATTCTCCAACTTCACGTGCAGATAGAAGAATGAAATTTTGGGAAGTTGTTGAGTACGCTCTCACGACGAGAAATGGCTAAAAAGAATTTTAAAATTCACACTCTTGGGGGGCCGGGGGCCCAAAAGCGTTTTTTTCCTTATACTGAAAATCGCCTTATTCTCCACTATCCAGTTTACATAGAAACATGAATCTTTGGGAAGTTGTTGAGTCCACTCCCTCGATGGTAGCATGTAAAAAAAAATTATTAAAATTATCACTCAATGAGGGGCCGGGGGCCCAAATGTACTTTTTCTTATTTAAAAACTGACTCAAAGCAAATTCTCTGATTTCCCGTATAGGTAAAAGCATGACACTTTTGGAAATTATTGAGTACACTCCCGCGATGGTAACAGGCCAAAAAATATTTAACTTTTCACTCACTGGGGGCCGGGGCCCAATTTTTTTCTTATATTAAAAGTTAATCCACACAGATTCTCAAACTTCCCGTGTAGTTAGAATCATGAAATTTTTGGAAGTTGTTGAGTACACTCCCGGGATGGTAACAAGCGAATTTTTTTGTTTAATTATCACTCACAGGGGGCCCGGGACACAAATGTAGTATTTTCAGCTTATATGAGCTAAATTACAAATAAAAAATCGTTGGATACTGTGTAAACATATTTTTACAAAACTTGGAAGATAAAAACTTGATGGCCTATATTAAAATTCGTTAGGGCATTAAAATTATATTTTTCAATATTTTGTAGCCGAGGGCTTACTAAAATCCTAACTTCCGCAGCATAGCGCGGGTATTTTGCTGGTTTAAGAATAAACAGGAGCGGCCTTTGGAGGTGACAGCTGGGCCAATCGCCCCAGGCCCAGCGCTTAGGGGGCACCGCGTTTCAGACTTGAGACAATATTTTAGTAACAAAAGAGCCGGCAGATATTGCACTACTGAGTTTGCGCAAGAGTTGATCTAATCTAGGGGGGCCCCGCGGGGTCATTGTTGCACCAGGCCTCGCGCGTACCTAACGCCTCCTCTGAGAATAAACTAGAGTAACAGACAGTATTTAATATTTAATAATAAACTAGAGTAACAGACAGTAGTTTAATACTTAAGAATAGACTGGAGTAACAGACAGTAGCTTAATATTTAAGAATAAACTAGAGTAACAGACAATAGTTTCTTATTTAAGAATAAACTAGAGTAACAGACAGTAGTTTCTTATTTAAGAATAAACTAGAGTAACAGACAGTAGTTTAATAGTTAAGAATGAACAATGGCGGATCACACAGCACTTTACTTTAAAATACGAGAAGAAGAAAAAACAATGTTTGACGTTATCATTTTGAAATGACCAGTTTTATTTTTTAATAAAATGTTTATTTCAGATAGAATATAGATGTACAAAATCTTTTATATATCCAATAGTGTATAGTATCCTACACACACACAAATACTGGCATTATATATATCAGAGGCGTCACTAGGGGTGCGGGGGATACGGACCGCATATGGTGACACCATCACAAGGGATGACACCAATGTTTTAAAAAATCTGTTTCTGCTATTTGGCACTGGCAGACTCGGAGGAGGTCTATAGGGTAAATCGTTAAAGGAACACATCATGCGCTACCGCACTAGGTAACACAAGCCCTAGTAACGACTCTGATATATATATATTTTTTTTTGTGTGGCTATTGCATGAAAAAACATCATATAATCTTCTACACTTATTTTGAACTCTTTAAATACGTAAACAATTTATATTTATTTTATATGTAATATAAACTTACAGAAAAACATAATATATTTGTATAACTTATAACAATGGTTATATTTATCTTATCTTGTATAAGATATATATTTTAACAAACTCCTTATTCAAAACCAAAACTGGATTTCCGGTTTCCTTTTGAAACCGTTACTGGATGTTCATTACTGTAAACTAAACCAATTCGGGGAACAGAAAGCCCTCGACGTTAGTTTGTCAAATACATAAGTTGGTCGTCTTTCAATGGACGTTAAATCCACTTAACTTTTCGTTTCCTTGCTTCAAAAACATACACGCCAGTTAAAAAGTTTAACTATTTCAAACGTCAAACCTTGAGTTAAATCATCCAACCTTGAAACACTAGAGTCACTAGAGCATAGAAAAACAACGAGCAGAGTAGAAATACTACAAAAGGCTATTGATTCTAACTTGGAAATATAACACAAAGATAACCTAATACAACCCTCAGATAGACATAAGGATAAAAACTCTTTCCTTATTTGGTATACAAGAACAAACACATACAAATTTTCGTTCTTCCCGTCGGCAATTCGAGCGCGGAATGGGTTGCTTTGGAAACCAAGAAGATAAACACTTCTTCAATATTTAAAACTCTAATACTAATAATAAAATGCAAGACTAGACACGAACCATGGATACGCGTAGGACGGAATAATATTCTACCTAGAAGGAGCGTCTGTAACAGATAAGATATGACGATAAGAGGTCTACAATATGCCACGTAGGGTCCAAGGTACAAAAGGGTCCAAACAATGTCGCAGATAGTATAGGATGGTGTCTGGTATTAAAAAATTAAGTTGAAGTGTTCTCGGTGTTTTTCGTTCACTACCGCTTGGTATTATAAGCTCATCATTAGCACGTCACCTGTTTCGAGTAAATCTATATATCTGCTGGAGGAAAACGTTGAAGTGAAACACTAAAACTCATCTGCCGCCACCAAAGCGGTATGAACAGTACAATAAGAAACTGACAAATATCATGAAATGATGAATAAATGAAATCTTATGGTCATAAATATTAAAGTCATAATTCATAAGGTCATAGCATCTAAAGGTAATAAAACCATTAGGAAAAAAATCCAAAGGTCACTGATGTAAAAATATGTGAACTTAATAATTGCGGAGTTGAAAAAGACATATGACAAGGAAGAGAGAGACCTATATGGGGTAGAAGAGAGAGACCTATATGGGGTGGAAGAGAGAGACCTATATGGGGTGGAAGAGAGAGACCTATATGGGGTGGAAGAGAGAGACCTATATGGGGTGGAAGAGAGAGACCTATATGGGGTGGAAGAGAGAGACCTATATGGGGTGGAAGAGAGAGACCTATATGGGATGGAAGAGAGAGACCTATAAGGCGTGGAAGAGAGAGAGAGGCATATATGGGGTGGAAGAGAGAGATAGGCCTATATGGGGTGGAAGAGAGAGACCTATATGTGATGGAAGAGAGAGACCTATATGGGATGGAAGATAGAGACCTATATGGGATGGAAGATAGAGACCTATATGGGATGGAAGAGAGAGACCTATATGGGGTGGACTAGAGAGAGCTATATGGGATGGAAGAGAGAGAGCTATATGGGATGGAAGATAGAGACCTATATGGGATGGAAGAGAGAGACCTATATGGGATGGAAGAGAGAGACCTATAAGGGGTGGAAGAGAGAGAGAGGCATATATGGGGTGGAAGAGAGAGATAGGCCTATATGGGGTGGAAGAGAGAGACCTATATGTGATAGAAGAGAGAGACCTATATGGGATGGAAGATAGAGACCTATATGGGATGGAAGATAGAGACCTATATGGGATGGAAGAGAGAGACCTATATGGGGTGGACTAGAGAGAGCTATATGGGATGGAAGAGAGAGAGAGCTATATGGGATGGAAGATAGAGACCTATATGGGATGGAAGAGAGAGACCTATATGGGTTGGAAGTGAGAGAGCGATATGGGATGGAAGAGAGAGACCATTATGGGATTGAAGAGAGAGACCTATATGGGGTGGACTAGAGAGAGATCTATATGGGATGGAAGAGAGAGAGAGAGCTATATGGGATGGAAGATAGAGACCTATATGGGATGGAAGAGAGAGACCTATATGGGGTGGAAGAGAGAGATATATGGGATGGAAGAGAGAGACCTATATGGGATGGAAGAGAGAGACCTATATGGGGTGGACTAGAGAGAAATCTATATGGGATGGAAGAGAGAGAGAGACATATATATATGGGATGGAAGAGAGAGACCTATATGGGATGGAAGAGAGAAACCTATATGGGATGGAAGAGAGAGACCTATATGGGATGGAAGTGAGAGACTTATATGGGATGGAAGAGATAGACCAAAATGGTATGGAAGAGAGAGACCTATATGGGGTGGAAGAGACAGAGAGAGTCCATAATTCCATCCATCATACAGGGTGACACAAAAAAACGGCCATCACTAAAAAAACGAATAACTTCCGAAATTTTATTTAGATCGACACAAAACTCTAGCAACATTTGGTCAAGCTTGTTTAGCAGCCATCTCCAAAGTTTCATGTCTGTACAACAAAAACTCTTTGTTTCACTGGCGTTTTGTGGTGAAGACCTTTTTTTTGTGTGTGTGACACCCTGTACAATTGATGTGGGTATTTTATCCGTCTTAACCGTATTCTACCGATCAACAATCAGTAATAATAATAATAAATAAATTGATAATTTTTATAGCGCTGTTTCCCAGCAAGGAGCCGGGCTCACAGCGCTTTACATGGAGATAATAACATACATATAATAATTTAAATATACATTCTTTTCATAATAACCACATAAATAACAGTACAATACATATAAGCTACGTTAATCATTAAAAAGAAATGGTTTTTCTTTAATTTTGAAAATAAATTTTGAAAAGATGCGTATTAAGTGCAGTCTTGAAGGACTTGGTAGATGAAATACTTCGGATGTGTAATGGTAGAGAATTCAATTGTTTGGCTGCACAAAAAGAAAATGACCTTTCGCCAAATGTTTTAGTTCGTGTCTTAGGAACACAGAGAATGCGCGTGTCTGCAGAAGAGCGTATTATAGCTGACGACTTGGTGAGTAGACCGACAGAAGCTCAGTAAGATAGGAAGGGCATGAGTCAGAAAAGAAGTTGTGACAGAGAACGGCCAGTTTGTAATCAATTCGGGCTTGTATAGGTAGCCAATGAAGTGAGTAAAGTAGTGGAGTAACATGGCCATGTTTTTTTGTTGGTCTTTTTGCCTTTAGAACTAATCTGGCAGCTGAATTTTGAACTTTCTGTAGTTTTTCAATGCATTGTTTTGGCGCACCTGACAGAAGAGAATTGCAGCAATCCATACGAGAAGTACAAGAGCACAGACTAGAGTTTTTATGGCACTAACTGTTAAGTAATGACAGATTGAGCTGATCTGACGAATGGCAATGTAGGTAGAGCGACATATGTGATTGATGAAGCTGTTGGTAGACATATTGTCAGGAATAATGTAGCCAAGATTCATATTCGATGTTTTGAACAGTATATCAGAACTAGCCACCAGAATAGAATTTAGAAGAGACAAAGTACTGCGTGATTTATTGTTGCAGAATAGGAGTGCTTCTGTCTTGTCATCATTCCGTTTGAGCTTGCTGAAAGTCATCCAAGACTTTACCTCACCATTGTAGTGTGTTATTCACCAGCATTTGTGTTTAGTGTATTTCTGTGCATTGATTTCTATTCTGTCATCATTGGTTTGTGTTCTATTTATGAGTTCTAAATGAGTTTGTAGTACATACGATCAACATTTTGAAGAATGTTAATTCAAGCATCTTACTGAGCGATTAAATAAGTCAATGTAGTTGATCAATGTCAATACCCATTACGATACACCTACATGTATGCATATATTTAAAGTATTCAGTTGGGCTCAATACAAACAAACAAATACACACAAGTATATACAGTAATCTCTAGTCTGTGCTCTTGTTCTCTCTCGTCTTGATTATTGTAACTCTCCTCTTTCACGTTCACCAAAGCAATACATCGAAAAACTACAAAAATTAAACATTCAACTGCTAGTCTAGTTCTTAATGCTACAAAAAAGTGAACACATGACTCCACCACTTCATCGGCCTATGTACGACCACGTTATATTACTACAGGCTGTCCGTTCTCAGCCATGCACTCGTCTTTTTACGACTTACACCCTTCCTATCTTACTGAACTTCTTCTCTCTGTCTATTCACCCTCTCGTTAGCTGCTCTCCTCCACAGGCAAGCAGCATTCTTCCTGCTCCTTTAAGACATGTATTAAAATACTTGGCGAAGGATCTTTCTCTTTTTTTTGCTCCAAAAACAATGAAATTCTATCCCATTAAACATTCGTAATACTCCCACTGTAAAGGCCTTCTAGACTGCGCATAGTACACATCTTTTTAAACTGTACTTTCCGGATTAACAAGTAAAAATTTCTCTAACAGATATATTATAAATAACTACTTTTATGCAAAGTGATGTGAGCACAGTTACAATTGGTCTCAAATTGTTATTTATTTATCATGTGAAGCAGCCACCCTTATTTGGCTATACCATTTATTATATGCTTGCCCATATAGTTTCTTTGTCATCGTGCCTTGATTTGTCGTTTAGTCTGTGACTCTAGACCAATGATGGCAAACCTCTTTTTGGGCGACGTACCCAAAATTAAAACCAAAACCCACTTATTTATAGTAAAGTGCCAACACTCCAGGGAAAACCGAAAATGGGGGTTTGGCTTAGCTGGTTTTATTAAGGAAGTTATATTTTAATCACGTTCCGGCTGTTGAGGCTCTACGTGCCGAATGTGGCACTCGTGCCATAGGTCTGCCTGCCATCACTGCTCTAGGCTCAGGGATTAGTCACCCGCAGTTCCGATGCATCATGTAGAGATTTCGGCCTCTGGAAGTACATTTTAAAACTAGATGCTCAATTGGATCGCAATAGATTCGCTTATACAATATATTTTATGAATATGGCCTCTCTGTTCTATGTTCTAAAAATAAGGCTATGATCTATATATTTGCCTGCATGCCCGATTTTTATTTCCTTTGGCCCTCTGTTCTATTATCTATTTCTTTGCCTCTCTGCTCTATTATCTCTGTCGTTGCTTTCTGTTCTAATACTAATACTATTATCTATAAAATATACATTTGCCTCTCTGTCTTAAGACTAAGGCTATTTTGTATATCAGGGGTGGGCAAACTTTTTCTACGGAGGGCCACATTGAAAGCTTTATTATTATGTGGGATGGGGGGCATATATATACATGTATATATTGTCAACTTTAAATACTCGGAATAAAATTTTAAAAAATTAGCGAAAATACTAATCAAAGAAATTTAACATAGACATAAGATCGCAACATGTACATGCCTACGGGCCGCATAATATACTCTGAAGGGCCGCATGCGGCCCGCGGGCCGTTGTTTGCACACCTCTGATATATATTGTTGCCTCTGTTCTCAGAATAAGACTATTAGTATCTACCCGGTATATCTTCGACTCTATGATCTAAGACTATGACTATTTACTATACCCGTCATGCATTTACAACTATCCGTTACACCATCCCCCCACGTGACAATGAAATAAAAAAAATATCTACTAATTTTAAACTCATAGTCATATCAGTACGGTCTATTGGGAAATACGACAGGAAGTTTAAATATAGGAAACTAACACCAGCGGTGTATCTCTAAATGATGCAGAGGTGGGGTGTGGAGGATGTTAACTACTCTAAGTAGTCGCATAGATCATTGGCTTACATCAAGTAAGAAGGGTCAACATTCAACATAGAAATAGGTCAACATTCAACATAGACATAGGTCAACATTCAACATAGAAATAGGTCAACATTCAACATAGACATAGGTCAACATTCAACATAGAAATAGGTCAACATTCAACATAGACATAGGTCAACATTCAATATAGAAATAGGTCAACATTCAACATAGACATAGGTCAACATTCAACATAGAAATAGGTCAACATTCAACATAGACATAGGTCAACATTCAACATAGACATAGGTCAACATTCAACATAGAAATAGGTCAACATTCAACATAGAAATAGGTCAACATTCAACATAGACATAGGTCAACATTCAATATAGAAATAGGTCAACATTCAACATAGACATAGGTCAACATTCAATATAGAAATAGGTCAACATTCAACATAGACATAGGTCAACATTCAACATAGACATAGGTCAACATTCAACATAGAAATAGGTCAACATTCAACATAGACATAGGTCAACATTCAACATAGACATAGGTCAACATTCAACATAGAAATAGGTCAACATTCAACATAGACATAGGTCAACATTCAACATAGACATAGTCAACATTCAACATAGAAATAGGTCAACATAGACATAGGTCAACATTCAACATAGACATAGGTCAACATTCAACATAGGCATAGGTCAACATAGACATAGGTCAACATTCAACATAGAAATAGGTCAACATAGACATAGGTCAACATTCAACATAGACATAGGTCAACATAGACATAGGTCAACATTCAACATAGACATAGGTCAACATTCAACATAGACATAGGTCAACATAGACATAGGTCAACATTCAACATAGAAATAGGTCAACATAGACATAGGTCAACATTCAACATAGACATAGGTCAACATTCAACATAGAAATAGGTCAACATTCAACATAGACATAGGTCAACATTCAACATAGATATAGGTCAACATTCAACATAGACATAGGTCAACATTCAACATAGGTCAACATTCAACATAGGTCAACATTCAACATAGATATAGGTCAACATTCAACATAGGTCAATATTCAACATAGGTCAAAATTAAACATAGGTCAATATTCAACATAGGTCAACATTCAACATAGGTCAACATTCAACATAGATATAGGTCAACATTCAACATAGGTCAACATTCAACATAGATATAGGTCAACATTCAACATAGGTCAACATTCAACATTCAACATAGGTCAACATTCAACATAGATATAGGTCAACATTCAACATAGGTCAATATTCAACATAGGTCAAAATTAAACATAGGTCAATATTCAACATAGGTCAAAATTAAACATAGGTCAATATTCAACATAGATATAGGTCAACATTCAACATAGGTCAACATTCGACATAGGTCAACATTCAACATAGGTCAACATAGGAGCCATTATGATAAGAGCCCTGAACAACTAAAAGAAGATGAGGCAATACTAGTTACGGGGGAAATTTCATGAAACAATCAAACACTATTGAGATTATTGATAAGTTTAAAGTTAAAACTAAAATCTGGTTCTATTAAAAAGTAAGTACAAATTGTATATCCTTTAATAACATGAAACGAATTCTTTAAAATCGTTAACAAATGTATTTCTTTCGAATTTTAAACCTAAAATCAATCTACTCAAATATTCCATTGTAACCAAAATGTTCCTCTTTAACCGGACAAAACGAAAAGTTTGTGTTTAGCACGCTGATACCCATTTTAAGAAAGAAAAAAAAATTAAATGAAGTCTCCGCCCTTGAAAACAAGAACGTTACGTCCTGCGGTAAGGCCAGGTTAAATAAAAGGCCGATAATGCTGGCCTAAAGTCCTGTGACTGTGACATCAGTGGCCAATCAACATAAAAGCACGTGAAGTCCACGCGCTGTGAACATATCTGTAGTGAACATATTTGGGAACATACATCCGCCAGTGACATCACTGCTGATTGTTTTGGAGTATCAGTGAAAACAATTTCGTTATACTTGTGCTAGATTTTGTTTGTGTTTTCATCCTGTACAAGTGTTATTCTTGACGACAAGAGAAAAGATGAAGCCTATTGTGTTTGCCTGTGTTTTGGTTTTAGTATGTCTACACGGCTGTCAGCCTACTTTGGGTAAGTGATCGCCTGCTATTGATGTCAATTCGTTGACCCTCGTGGGTTAACGCCCCTACTCTGCTTTCACACAACATTATCCCATTTTTTCCCTCCTTTTAAATTTAAGAAAAGAGAAGAGATACAAATGACGATAAAATTATAAATTATTTGAAACTTTTACTTTTAGCTTGCACACGTCTTGTGATTCGCTGAATACTATTTTAAAACCAAAAGATACATTCGAATTCCGTAAAGTAATTTGAGGGCTCTGTGTGTGACAGGACCCACCAGCTGGGTGTTAGTACTAAACCATTTTGTCAACAAAGCCTGAATCTAACTTTCTGTGGTTTCGCAGAAAAATGGACAGAGAAAACAATTATTCTCAATAAAGCATATGGTTTATTAGTCTTATCAATAAATTTTGTCCGCTACACTCACATTTATTTTGAAACTTGTGCTAGTCATGCATTTTGTTTACTTATCTTCGAAAACCAAAATATCATTAATTGATTCTAACCCTTAAGGACGAGTAAAACATTAGAGTGGAGGAAAACAAATGCGTTGCGTGAAACAGAATGATGAAACTGAACAGAGGGTCGACTGTTGAACAATCATCCTCTATGTCCTTAAGACTGGAATGCTTTAAGTCTGAGCAGTAATTACTAAGGCCAATGGTGAAAGCTTTGAGAATTCTGCAATGCAAGAGATAGAGATTTACCACCATTCAAGAGCAAATAGCTGCTTTGTGTATTTCAGACCCGTGTATTTTAGAGCCGTATATTTTAGAGCCGTATATTTTAGAGCCGTATATTTTAGAGCCGTATATTTTAGAGCCGTATATTTTAGAGCCGTATATTTTAGAGCCGAATATTTTAGAGACGTATATTTTAGAGACGTGTATTTTAGAGACGTATATTTTAGACCCGTATATTTTAGACCCGTATAATTTAGACCCGTATATTTTAGACCCGTATATTTTAGACCCGTATATTTTAGAGCCATGTTGAAAAATTAAGCTATCTGTTGATCATGTACGTATGATATTTTATAACAACTTATAACATACAACAACGTATAACTTATAACAACTTATAACAACTTATAACATACAATAACGTATAACTTATAACAACTTATAACAACTTATAACATACAACAACGTATAACTTACAACAACTTATAACAACCTATAACAACTTATAACAACTTATAACAACGTACAACAACGTACAACAACTTACAACAACTTACAACAACTTATAACAACTTATAACAACGTACAACAACTTACAACAACTTACAACAACTTATAACAACTTATAACAACGTACAACAACTTATAACAACTTATAACAACTTATAACAACTTACAACAACTTATAACACCTTACAACAACTTACAACAACGTTTCATTCAAGGTCACGTTTAGAGAAACCTTGAAGTGTGCTTTTACTTGCTGATGTTTCTGGATTCTTTATTTTCAATTCTCACTTAAGGACAAGTATAAAATTTGACATTATATCAATTCTGCATAACGACACATTTAAACGTGACATGTCCAGCCGGACATCCTCCAGGAACTCCGTCTCCTGTGTTGAGTACATCGAAAGTTTAAAAGGGAAACATGTGAATGTATCGGGAATATAATTTTTGAAAGGTTGATTTCCTAGAAACGGAGGAGATACTCGGAGCCCAGCATACATGATGACGTGACGGTTCTCGGTTCTTTCTAACTGGGACACTAACCAACGTTATATTAGACAACTAGTACGACGTGTGATTAATCGGTGTTGGCGGCAGCTTAAAGAACTTGGAAAAACAAACACGCCCACAGCAGAATGAGTTAGTGGACCAATGTGTGGTACAGAACTCAGACAAGAACACAGTGGGTCTCACACCAGAATGAGTTGGTGGACCAATGTGTGGTACAGAACTGAGACAAGAACACAGTGGGTCTCACACCAGAATGAGTTGGTGGACCAATGTGTGGTACAGAACTCAGACAAGAACACAGTGGGTCTCACACCAGAATGAGTTGGTGGACCAATGTGTGGTACAGAACTGAGACAAGAACACAGTGGGTCTCACACCAGAATGAGTTGGTGGACCAATGTGTGGTACAGAACTGAGACAAGAACACAATGGGTCTCACACCAGAATGAGTTGGTGGACCAATGTGTGGTACAGAACTGAGACAAGAACACAGTGGGTCTCACACCAGAATGAGTTGGTGGACCAATGTGTGGTACAGAACTGAGACAAGAACACAATGGGTCTCACACCAGAATGAGTTGGTGGACCAATGTGTGATACAGGGACCAATGTGTGGTACAGAACTGAGACAAGATCACAGTGGGTCTCACACCAGAATGAGTTGGTGGACCAATGTGTGGTACAGAACTGAGACAAGAACACAGTGGGTCTCACACCAGAATGAGTTGGTGGACCAATGTGTGATACAGAAATGAGACAAGAACACAGTGGGTCTCACACCAGAATGAGTTGGTGGACCAATGTGTAACATCAAATTGAGACAAGAACACAATGGGTCTCACACCAGAATGATTTAATGGACCAATGTGTAACATCAAATTGAGACAAGAACACAATGGGTCTCACACCAGAATGATTTAATGGACCAATGTGTAACATCAAACTGAGACAAGAACCCATTGGGTCTAAATGACATAAGAAAAGAATTGTTTAACTTATCTAATTATCTTGAAATCTGTGATACGGAATTTTAAAGAATAGGGGAGTCGGGGCTCCGAGATTTGTAAATATCTGTCCCAATGACCATCCATTCAGGTTACAAACTGGTGTGTTTATTGACAGAGGAGTCGAGAAAAAAAATCAGGGTATCAGGCAGCAGAGAACCACATATGCCCGACATATACTGAGTTAAGTATGAGACTGTAGAACATTTGCTAGATCGTCATGTTGACATGGAGTCGGTAACTGCGTCTTTGTCCAAATTTTCTTTTTTAAATTGAGCACCTGGTTCACGATATGCTTAAAAATGCACAAATTTGATGACCTGGATCGTGCGAAGTTGTATTGCTGGCTGGTTGCGGACGAGTAATTCATCATACATGTAATAGAAAATTTTGAATCCCCAAAAATGTACCACAATTTACGCGTGCACTGGTCATTTTACCCGTGCACTGGTGATTTTAAATAATCTCAACACAGCTACGTGGTCTGGCGCGCACCCAAAATGTCTCATTGGATATTAGACTTATCACCAGGGTATTGTCTTGTTATCGGTGTAATCTAAAGGCCTGTATCCCATCCTTCATTCGGTATCACGCGCCTACGATCTCCGACACATACCATGGCCAAAGATTACACTATTGAAATAGATAACAATGATTAGAATCCGTGTTCCGCTGTGTGCTGTAACAGTTTCTGTTGACAACGGTGTTAACAGACCTTGAAAATTGCCTCATATCATCATACTAAAATATTTGCACGGGGCAATTTAGTGTTTGATGAAGACATGAGAAACAGGGTTGGGGGGAGGGGGGAAGGTAGCTAACCGCAGTGCACATGTCTTGAGAGCAACATTGCGTCGATGGTTCCCCTCCCCGAGGTTCTCTCGCGTTGTTTTGATTTCTTCGTGATGTAGTTTGTGTCCGTTTTCCCCCATTTTTATTGCACTATCTATGAGCAAGTCTGCGGCGTATGCCGAGAGTTGTATCTATTTCATTTTAAAAGTTCGCTATGAATAAAAGAGTCTTAGCATAAATAAGCTTTGCACATGTGGTGACGGCCACAGTTATGTTAATTTAAAATTATGTGTAAATAGTAGTGCATGTATAATGTATATACAGTGGTACCCATTTATCCAGATTTAACAGGACCTCGGGAACAGCCATCTGTGAGCAACCCAAAGTTATACAATAGTGAGGTTTTTAAGAGTTAACCGGTTGACTGATTCTTAAGATCAGGACGGGTCCAGTTTATTCTGGACCGGTTAACCGTAATTTCAATTATATAATTAGGTCGAAATAGCGTATTCCCCGGAGCTCATTTTTTTGTTACGTCAAATCAGTCAAATCTCAAAAGATCCAAGTAAATATAATTGCGGCGAGTTGACAACTAAAAATAATATAGAATTTAATACGCCATTCCCTTATCATCAGTGTTTATGGGCCGTCCATAAATTACGTCACGCTATTTTTGACAATCTTTAACACCCCCCTCCCCCCTGTCACGAACTGGTTCAAATCTTGTACCCCCCTCCCCCCAAAGTACGTCACACTTTCGAACATATTTTTTTAATTATCAAAATAATTTAAATTTAATTTAAAACACCATGACGTCAAACTTGGCCGCACCCCCACCCCAGTGGCGTAGTGAGGGGGGCAAATGTCCCGGGCGGCACTTTGCCAGGGGCGGCAAATTCCTAGTCATTAATGTGTTTCTAAAAATGAAAATTTTAAAAGAAAGAGGAGTTTTTTAATGGAAATTAAAGAAAAGCTAAATAAGAAATTAATAAAAGAAATAAATGAACTATCCAAAAAGCATGTGAAAGTTTTAACTGCCAAAACTTCAAACGCCTTAGTGGATATAAATTCTTATGATACTAATACTACAACTGTAATTAAAAAAAACAGAGGCTAAATTAGTATGACAACGTGACACTGATCTGGTGATAAATTCATTGATTCTTATAATTGACAGCTGCCCCTGTTGTAAAATTGGGGGGGGGTGGCAAATTCCTCGTTGTTAATTAGCTAGTTGTTAAAACGTGAAAATAAATTTTAATAAAATAAAATAAAAGCCAATATAAGTACTCAATAAGTACTCAAAATTACCAACGTTTTTTTGCAAATGGAAGGAATCAGAAATTTGATAAAAAAGGAATAGACTATTAATAAAGACTGACAATTATTTGTTGTAAAAGAGATAACAAAGTAGCAAGAAGTTCTTGTTAGAATATTTGACAATACTAAATCCTTGCGAAATTGAATGTGACTTTTTGAGGTCACAGAGAGGGCAATACTGTTGCGAATAAAGGTAATATTCTGGAACTAATGCATTAGCTTGAAAAGTACGTTCGAGCACTGCGAGAACATAGTGGGTAAAAGGGATAAAAAAAACTTGCCATTTAAAATTCAAACAGAGCTCATATCAATTTTAGGAGATGCAGTTCACGAAAAATCATCTTTCTTTAATAACAAGATACCAAATATTGTTCCATTGTATTTGATAGCTCTTTATATATTTGCCATAAGGATCAAACAAGTCCAGTTGTGTGATATGTAAAGATTGAAAATAAAAAAGTAGACGCTTTAGAATCTTTCAAAGATTTCATTCAAGCAAAAGTGAATCAGCTTACGACATTTCTTAAATGATTTTGAATAAATGATGATCTTAAAATAATGGATTGCACAGGCCCAACGTGTGTTAATACTTCTTAAGGGCTGGAAAATATACAAGAGTTCAACAAGTTAAACCTAATTTGTTAACATGATACCCCCACTGAAACGAATTCTCCAACTATTTTAGTACACTTGAGCGTTGTTACGCATTCTTTTCCAAGTCTATACACTGATGGAATTACCTAATTGCTTCTACAAGCAAGCCATTCAGACTTCAGGATACAAAATAGTGAATATTCCATGGAGACGTTTTGAGGTTACCTTGTGGGCTATAGAACTGAAAGATGCAGACAAAAAGCTCAACACACGAACAGACGCAGGAACTTTGCTAGTCACTATGAAATATTTTTATTTTCGAATTGTTTTTTTTTCAAGCCCGAAATTCTTTACAAATTTATATTATAGTTCTCAACAAAAAAATTTCTTAACAGTGGCTACTCACAGAGAAACTAATGGAATGGAATACTTAAGCGATGCTTTGACATTTGATACAATTTATGTGCAGACCTCATCGTTTTAATCGAAACTTCAAATCAAAGAAGAAGAGAGAAAATTTTTGGTGATCGAAGCAAATATTCTATGTAGAATAACAGTTAAAAGAAATTTGGTTTCTTCATAAGATGAGATTAGTGTATAAATGTGTGTGAGGCTTTGGCAGTTATATAGAATTTAGAAAACAGACATGATTTTCGTACACCAGCTAATCTACTGGACTTTGAAATTTTGTCTTCAAATTAGAGTATTCAAAATATCCCACATGACATAGTCAAGCAAGTAATATTTTAACCCCATGAATAGGAAAAAAATTAATGAATTCAAGACTAGGTGGTTTATTTAAGTTTATAAAGATAAACTCGAAGTTACCCTGCCTAAAATAATAAAATTAATGTGAACATTGCTTACAACTGTCTTAAGTAAAGCAAGGTGTTACAAAGGCTTCTCTAAAATTATTTTAATGAAAAAATTAATGACGATCAATTACGAATACACCAAAATTGTCTAATCTATTGCTATTTTGGCTATTGAGCATGCCATGGCTGAAAACATTGATTCGTGAAAGTTTGAGCTATGAGGAAAAACATGAAACCCTAATTTCATTAAAGAAATGAAGCCTTTCTTTTTAACATAAAAATATATATTGTTCTTATTACTACTTCCTAATTATTTTCTTTTACTTTATAGCGTTAACATATTTTTCGATTTGGTTTCTGCCCCGGGCGGCACATACCCACGCTACGCCGCTGCCTTCCCCCCCCTCCGTCACAAACTGTCGCACTTTCTTACACCCCCTCCCCCCTCTGGAGCGTGACGTACTTCATGGACGGCCCCTTACTCCTTAGTTTTACAAATCATTTTTAAAATAAAGCACATGCTAATATTTTGCCACTATATTGGTTTTCGTTTAATTATCTCGATGCTCGTTGGTTTATTTCAATGGTTTTTTTTATATTTCCTGTTATTGATAATAATGCCATACGCTTCCCGTTGTTGGGATATGACTACAACCTCTGTGCTGATTCGAGTTTGTGTACGTGTGCGTGTGTGAGTTTGTGTGTGTGCGCGCGCGTGTGTTTGTATGTATGTGTGTGTGCGCGCGCGTGTGTTTGTATGTATGTGTGTGTGTGCGCGCGCGCGTGTGTTTGTATGTATGTGTGTGTGTGTGTGTGCGCGCGCGTGTGTATGTATGTATGTGTGTGTGTGCGCGCGCGTGTGTGTATGTATGTATGTGTGTGTGCGCGCGCGCGCGTGTGTATGTATGTATGTGTGTGTGCGCGCGCGCGTGTGTATGTATGTATGTGTGTGTGTGTGCGCGTGTGTATGTATGTATGTGTGTGTGCGTGTGTGCGCGCGCGTGTGTATGTATGTGTGTGCTCGTGTGTGCTCGTGTGTGCTCGTGTGTGCTCGTGTACAAATATCCACGACCTCGAATGTATTTCATCTGCTTGCAAACAAAAGTTCATGAACACGTCGGTATAAAAACATTCCTCAAATTGCGCGTCACCCCAAACGGCGACCCTTAAATGCAATACGGAAGTGATTCACCAGATGAAATACCTCTACTTGTGAATACTTTAACTATACGCTGAGTCTAAACATAGAAATTCTCGTACATAATTTCATTATCTGTGCGGTAAAATAGTTTCCATAAATTGGACGAGCGGGAAATATATAATGAATCCACATGAGAGGCGGTCCAGGGGGTGGGGGGAGGGGGTTAAAACAAACTAATCAATCAGACGTCTAACATGGTCTGTACAATATTTTGATTCATTTTTCACACCACACAAAATTTAATGTAGTTTTAAAAGGGGGTTTTCCCAAAAAAATAATTTTAAAATGGTCATTTGTGTTATACAACAATATGTGGTATTATAGTTTCTTTTGCCTGGGGCATTAAATTATTTAATATATTTCATGGCGTGATAAAATTGTGTGGATGTTTACTGGTAAAAATAGGGTGGAGGTGGGGGTGACGTCTTAAAAATGTATTGATTCGATACATTGTCTCGTCATTTTAGTAGTTAGTAGATATGCAATTCACATATCCTGGCTGCAATATACGCAATTCACGTATCCTGGCTGCAATAGCTTGTTGTTGTTTTTTTTTCTAACAGCGATAGTTTGGTGAGTTATTTCTTGCCCCTATAGTTTACTCTTAACCCAAAATACGGTGAAGGTTTTCTCTTTACATTTACGGTCCACACTAACAGATTAACTTAGAGAATTTTGATGGAAGAACGCAGCAAAGAGGTTGGCCAGGGGCATGTTCCGGCCAAGGTGTGAGTCCTATATACTAATATTGTATTTGTCATAGAATTTCGTATGTATCACTAATCATTTTCATGTGATTTAGATTCTAAATATTTTTCTCAACAGGTGCTCCATTTGAAGCTGATCCATCTCCAACTACCGAAACAACACCAACTGCAACGGGTACCGCTGATGCAAGTACGCCTGATGCATCACCCACAACATCCCCTGTGAAATCAACAACCACAGACGAGGCGTCTACACACTGGAGCAATGAGACCACAGAGACGACACCAAACGTTACAATAGGGACGACGACGACAACGGACGGCAACTTCAGCACAACGGAGTCCAACACCACCGCACCAGACAACTCAACGTCGACAACTCAGAAAGCATCCACCTCGGCTTCCACGAAACCAACCACCATCGCCACCACAAGTGCCACCAAAAAGCCCTCGGGATCTAGCTCGTCTTTTGACGTCGGCTCCTTCTTCGGTGGGATCGGTCTCGTGGTGGGTCTGGTCATCATTGCTGCCATTGGTTACAAGTGCTACAAGCAGAGGTCGACAGAGGGCTACAAGGCTATGTGAGGGGGGAACTGGGGGGAAAAATGTGCTGATTGAAAAAACAAAATTGATACATGAAGAGAAATTGGGAGGGAAAAGGCGATATGAATGTGAAGAGAGGGAGGGCGGGGAAGGAATGGTGAGAGGAAGGTAGAGGTAGGGAGGGAAAATAAAATAGTGATAAGGAGGTTAAGGTTATGAAAAGTGAAGGACAAGGGAAAGGGAGACAAGTGTCGGTTCGACAGTGGATAGTAAAAGTGTAATATCAATTTTGTGAAGGAAAATGAACTCGTCAAATCATTTTATTTGAAACTTTATAAAATTAATGAGGAGTTTTTGAGCATGGATTGCGAGGACCCTTAGAAAGTTCCATAACTTAATATCAAGATATAATTTCTGGAGGCCATGCAGCATATAACAGTTGTTGCACTTGTTTATTTAAGCTCCCCATTTCACAACTGTTATAGATGAAATGATGTCGGATGTCTTGGCTTGTCATGTATGGTTTGGTTGTCAATGATAGAACGTGTCGTCAGTGATCTATGGTTCGTGATGTCAGTGATGTATGGTTTTTGATGTCAGTGATGAATGTTTTCATACATGCATGATCGATGAATGCCTACACGTTTATTTGTCTGATGGTTCGCTTGTTCTCGAGTCTTATTTCATCGGTAATGGCCCGTGTCTGTCATCTAATTTTTCACCATAAGACAAATGTAGCTTTACTAAAATTGTTACATTCTGACCGACTGCCCGAATGACCCATTCAGATAACTGCATATTGTTAAATGTCATTGCTTTTAAAATAAATGACTAATTAATCTAGTCCACGCCCCCCTCGTGTTTTTTTTTGTTCTTGTCAACTAATGTGTTGTGTGTTCTTGTCAAATAATGTGTTGTGTGTTCTTGTCAACTAATGTGTTGTGTGTTCTTGTCAACTAATGTGTTGTCTATACTTGGATTCACTCCAGCTTTCATTATCCAAAATCTTTTATTTTTAAATGGATCACTTACTATACTGCACTTACTCTGTTATCTTTTAGTGGAAGCTACAAAGTACAAGCCAACGAAACACATTATTGTCTCAGGTCTACTATTTGATTAATAATGCAAAGTCATTAGTGTAAGTGTAAGCCATTATTCTTGAGCAGGGAGAGGATGTTATGGCTCTAGGTGTCCACACATTTAATGAGGTGGATTTGGTTGGTAACAGTCATATAAACGGACCACAGGGACGAGACTGCACACTGACACAAGTCCTTACTCGACAGTTGCAAACCTTTACTCTGACACTTACAAGCCCTTACCTTGACAGTTACTACAAACTCATACTCTGACAATTACTAGAAGTCCTTTCACTGACAGTGACAAACCCTAAGTTACTCCTTCACTAACAAGTCCTTACTCCGACAATTAAAAGCCTGTACGCTTAGTATAAGCCCTTACTCCGGCAGTTCATATCCCTTACTGTAACAATTAGTGTATACTCTAATCCCTTACTCTAAAAGTAACAAGCCCGTACAAGGGAGCCTGTGTACAATTTCCCCGCTGAACTTTGCGTAAAACGTTCAATAAATTTTAATTAGTTTTACTTCAAACTTGGTTATTGATTTTCACCCTTGAGAAAATATTGATGTTTCAAAATTAACACACAAAAAATTGGAACAAAAAAAAATCAGAATGATTTAAAAATAATAATTCCCATTCAATTCTCAAGAGTAAGAAATAAAAAGCACAGTAAAATGTGTATACACCAGTTTTATTTTTTTTTCTCGTGTTGGCAGATACATGACAACACTATCAATTATACCAGGAGTCACGTGTGTAGCAATCGCGCTGTTGTAAAATGTCCTTAGAAAAAAAAATCCTCATTGTCCAGAATGATAAATATGAATATATTACTACATGTAATATTAGCTATCAAAGTCCAGAACAGAGTTACTTCCGTTCAGGTTTTTATTAATTTTTTTTTAGCTTTATGTGTTCAAGTTCAAGCTGTAGTAGGACAATTGATATCTCCTGTATGAGCCTCGGATGAACTGTTGCTAGTCTAACGAGAGTTAGCGCCCTCTCTGTATCCAAACTTTAACACCCAGGGTAAGCTTCAGACATTGACATAGCCGCTACCCCTACAATGAAACCAGATTGGTCTGCAGGTAATGAATGCGCTGGTCAGCCTTTCCGAGCGCTCCCGAACACCATTGACGATTTGTTGTTTTCTTTTTATGACGCTATAGTTCCTGTTGGAAGCACTCGTGGATTAGAACTTTCGAGAGAGATAGAACCAGCCGACTGCTGACGTCATGAAAGCGTTAACGTGGAATTATAACTATTGAGTCAACTAGTCACATGTATTCCCACAGCAGGTGCGCGCCGGCCAACGGGTCTCAAACAATCAGACCAAAAGACATTTCGATTCAAGAGGACCCAGCACATCGGACAATCATACCATCACCCATCTCAACAACAACAAAACAGCACCGCATCCCATGGCCATGGGTTTGGGGGGGCACAATACCATCACTAAAATACGAGCTCGGGAACCATCAGTGCATGGGTTGTTTCCGTATGACGTCATTACTCCATCGCTTCCGGTTGTAAGGTGGCCGATAGCGAGGTGGATTGGCAGGCCTGTCTTTGTTACGATCTGTGAGACCAGAAATGAGATACAGGCTAAACAAACGAATAGCGAGATCAAACCAATAAATTAAAGCCTCACTAATAGAGTTATACACAAGTAGACGTTTGTTTCGGCTAATGCCTTCATCAGTACAAAAAAAAATGAACAAAATTATTAAAATAGAAATCGGGTCCAGGGGTGAAACAATTGGTTCCAACAAGTAATGATTCTAAATTATTTGTATCCGTGGTGTTTTCAAAATGTGGGTAAAAAATTTTAATTAATAACGGTGGAACTTAAAATGTGTCTTTAAATAGTCATCTTATTACGGTATTTGTTTAAAAATATAGGTGTAACGTATTTTTAAAACGATTTTTCTCCTATGTCTCGTGATGAAGATCACTGGTAGCAATGATCGTTTTGGTTTATTGGAATGTGAAAAAGTTTTGTAACTGGCTGAGAATTGGGATTTCATCACAGCTTTCTGATATTAACAGATTGTGACTATCTATCACTGAAATACAAAAAGGAAAAAAAAAGTGTTTATCCAGCATATTAAAAATTCCTTGAAGGTCCTCTGTTATCTTGCTCCTGGCCGGAAAACGGGAGAGAGTTTTCTTTCCTGCTAGCTAAGGTAACCTACCTGTATGGTCCTTCTGGATAATGTATGCAATCTCCTTACGATTGTCCTGAAAGACATGGGAAAAGAGAATAGTGATCAATGTTTTATGTACGACATTCAATAGTTTAAAGATTTCAATAAAGCTTATGGTAGGGCGTCTTAGACAAGTTTCTCGTGGATGATATACGCAAGTGATCTAAAACCTCTCTCCACTCACGGGCCACCTAGATCCCAGATTTCTCGTTGATGATATACGCAAGTGATCTAAAACCTATCTACACTCACGGGCCCCCTAGAGCCCAGATTTCTCGTTGATGATATACGCAAGTGATCTAAAACCTCTCTCCACTCACGGGCCACCTAGAGCCCAGATTTCTCGTTGATGATATACGCAAGTGATCTAAAACCTCTCTCCACTCACGGGCCACCTAGAGCCCAGATTTCTCGTTGATGATATACGCAAGTGATCTAAAACCTATCTACACTCACGGGCTACCTAGAGCCCAGATTTCTCGTTGATGATATACGCAAGTGATCTAAAACCTATCAACACTCACGGGCCACCTAGAGCCCAGATTTCTCGTTGATGATATACACAAGTGATCTAAAACCTCTCTCCACTCACGGGGCACTAGAGCCCAGATTTCTCGTTGATGATATACGCAAGTGATCTAAAACCTATCTACACTCACGGGGCACCTAGAGCCCAGATTTCAGAGGCGCACTAAAAATTTAAACATTGGAAATATAAAACATGCTAATTATTTGTTCCTTTCTTACAGAGGTGATATTAACATCGCTAACAATAAAGCTTATATATCAAGTGATATAAAACGACGTTTCACTAAAATAGTTGGGATAACCATAGGACAAAAGAATAGGGTACGCATTTTCTATTTTACACTGTAAAACGTATAATATATTTAACCCCTTGATGTATGAAGTTAAAGTTGGTCAACTGGTGTACAATGTACACACTAATCACCTGGGGTAAAATCTGTTGTTGACTTTTAAAAATTTTTGTTTTTCTGAGCCCGAGATATTGTCAAATCTTAATCTTCACGACATTACATATTTAAATTAAAATTGATTTTTTTTAAATTGATGTAAAATATTTAAATTATTGAGATTGAGACCCTATGGTAAAATTGCGATAATGTAGTCTAACGTTTAGGACCATGCACATGCAAATATGACGTCACAAAGATCGCATAAAAGTCAAAAGTCGTATTTTCTATTTGAAAAGGAGCATGTTTCGAATCCCTTTTTTGCAATTTAAGTATGTATTTAGTTGGGACAAACCGAAAATCGCTCCGGACATTCGCCCCGGCCGGATATCGGGTTTTTTGGAACTATTCGCCTTGGCAAATAGTGCCCACGCAAATAGCCAAACATCTAAAAAAAATACCTTAAAAAATACAATTTTGGAATTTGATAAAAATCAAGATTAGTATTCTTACAAATCGTTAAAAATATAACAACTGTAGCCTAATTATAGAAATTAGATTTGTGAAATTATAAAGATAAAAAATTAATAAAATAACTTTCTACGACAAGTTCGTGTTTACTTCTAGCGACTAGCGTCACGCCGCCATAATTACTAACGTTGGTGATTTAGGATTGAAGACATTACAAGTAATTTATTGATTTAAATTTTAATAAATCCATTCTTCTTGTCATAATATATATCATTGCACAAAGAGTGTAGACTGGAGACGGTGGTAAATTAAACAATAAAAAAAATACAGTCAATAATAATTTAATAAACCAAATTGAATCGCTGAAATATAATTTTATTGGTAGAAAACGTGTAAGCTAAATGCAAGCAGGTTATGGTTTTGCGAAATAAAGCAACCGCTAATCGTTTGCAAAACCAAAACTAATTCGGATTTCCGATTTTCGTTTAACATCCCTAGTACTCGGTTCGTGCCCGGATCTAATTATTCGGATTTGGTACCCGGTAGAAAATGTCTACCCGGTTGGTCCCTAGTGTTTAGTGTAAGGTTGCACCCTAATATCGTAACACGCGTGAAGCCGTGGAAAACGTCATTAAATAAATTGCAAGCAATCAAATATTTAAGTGGCATATTTATTTAAAGCTGCAAGTTTTGATGTGACGTCACATTTCTTAAACACCACCCCTCCCCCTCGTTCCACAACTTTCACAAAAGTGTCACCCCCACCTCCCCCATAGGTGCGTAACGTCATTTATGAACGGCCCCTAAGCTCAGATAAACCTAAACAATAAGTTTTGGTTAGCCAGCGAACCATAAAAAGATGATGACTTTGTTGAGTTAGGTGACATAAAACAAAAAAAAATCGAAAAAGTCGCGTAACTCACGTTCCGAAATGTGTATGGGTACCTTCCCTTGGAACTTCGGTCGTCTGTTAAAGAGATGGTGTAGTTGATCGAACTCTTCTCAAACACGTTCTTTCTCACAGTCTGTGCGAGAGTTCAGACAATGAGTACACATCAACTAAATTAAGTTGTACACATGAACTACCTTATGTTGTACACATCAACGACCTTAAGTAAGTTGTACACATCAACGACCTTAAGTAAGTTGTACACATCAACGACCTTAAGTAAGTTGTACACATCAACGACCTTAAGTAAGTTGTACACATCAACGACCTTAAGTAAGTTGTACACATCAACGACCTTAAGTAAGTTGTACACATCAACGACCTTAAGTAAGTTGTACACATCAACGACCTTAAGTAAGTTGTACACATCAACGACCTTAAGTAAGTTGTACACATCAACGACCTTAAGTAAGTTGTACACATCAACGACCTTAAGTAAGTTGTACACATCAACGACCTTAAGTAAGTTGTACACATCAACGACCTTAAGTTGTACACACCAACTTCCTGAAAGTGTAGACATCATCTACCTTAAGGTGTACAAATCAACTATCTATACGCATACGTTTGCTTAAGTTTATATAGTTTACGTTTTCTACTTGTTTACTTTTTTAATTTGAAGACTTATTTTAGTTACAGTTTCTATAACCACGGTATAGTTGGTATTATAAATGTTGCATCGTCAATTAGCTAAACTACTTGAATAATAATAATTTAAGTAATTTAAGGCTGCACTAAATGGCGTCTGCCGGTACCTACCCAATCTATTGCCCGTGGCTTCCAAATCTATTGCCTGTACATACCCAATCTATTTTCTGTGTCTTCCACAAAGGCTGGAGGACGATGCCTGTCACATGTTCAGCTTTTTCTGACGTCATTGCCTTGACTATATATTTCTTTCTGGATAACACCTTGTGAAGGAAAGAAATATACTTCAGGCTGGGATAGAAACACTTGGAGAGGAAGAGATGACACCTGGTCCTCTGCCAAGCGATAGTACAATGTTGTTTTTTTATTTAAAAAAAAATTAAGACGTTCTTTCAAAATCTTTTTTTCTTTTCTATAGCTAAACGTCACGCTCTGACGTAATGTCCGGTTTCAAATTAGGTGCGCTTTTGTTCGCTTCTGTTTCTTTGTGCGCCACTGCTACAATTAGGAAAAAAAACATTTTCTCTAGTCGTAATATTAAGCACTCTTCATGTTTTATGTCTTGTTCGATTTTCAGGATTATATATTTTGTAAACATGATTGCCGATCACTTTGTCTATATTTGAGCATATTCAAAATTAACAAGAGTAACACAATTAGCTAAATCATTAAACCTAGAAACACTAGAGGATAGAAGAACATAGAGCAAAGTATTAACAATACATAAGGAAAGTAATTCAAACTTGGAAATACAACACAAAGATAATCTAATACAATCCTCCGATAGGCATGGGGATAAAACCATGGCACTTCTTATTCCATTTGCAAGAACAAACACATACGAATTCTCGTTCTTTCCGTCTGGAATTCAGATGTGAAATTGGTTGTCTGCCCAAAGCTGATAAACCAACACTTTATCTACATTTAAAACTCTAATAAAAATCCATGACTGGACATAAACCAGAGGTTGCAAAATCTTCTGTATAAAAGAAGCGTCTGTTATAGATAATAATATAATATAATATAATATAATATAATATAAGATAGATAAGATAAGATAAGATAAGAATATTATATGGTAAGCTCAAGTTTGTAACGTGCTTTCCAAGATGGCAGAAGTAATATCATGAAGACAAGAACGCCTCATTGATGAAACAGATTGATATAAACCTGGACACATTTTAAAAATCCATGGATGACCGCGCATCGCGACCTTTATATTCACAAGAAATTTTCCAGCCACATGAAGCCACCATTACAATTGTCAAGGATAAGCCAGTAGCCATCGAGTTAACTCAGAACTAGGAGATGACCAATACTCAGAACCAGGAGATGACCAATACTCAGAACCAAGCGATGACATTTACTCAGAACCAGAAGATGACCAATGCTGAGAACCATGAGATGACCTTTACTCAGAACTAGGAGATGACCAATACTCAGGACCATGAGATGACCAATACTCAGAACAAGGAGATGACCAATACACAGAACCAGGAGATGACCATTACTGAGAACCATGAGATGACCAATACTCAGAACCAGGAGATGACCAATACTCAGAACAGTAGATGACCATTACTGAGAATCATGAGATGACCAATACTCACAACCAGGAGATGACCAATACACAGGACCAAGAGATGACCCAAACATCCACTACTCTTACTGGACACAAACTGGTCTTATCTATCGTCACACACAGACAGATACAAATACAACTTGTTAAGGATATGTCATAATGGTCATCGTATTTTTGTCCTACGAGCTACAAATTGTATATTAAAACTAAAAACATTTTTTTTAAATTCTGTAAGTAAATGTTTGGATTGAATAAGGGGAGATAAAGCAGGAACTACTTTTTATCCTACTCTGTACTAGTTATTTCTCTTTAAACCATGAAACACAATCGATCGATGTAGACTGTAGGGTGTAACATCATTGATTTCCTTTACCTCTGTATACGCCTGTTAACCTTGACCTAATTTTGTTGCATTAAAATCAATCTTTTTTTAGTTATTTACCTGACGAGTGTCATCTGATTTTTATAACTAAGATACAAAAAGTTTTTTGTTACTTATATTTACGTATTATAATCTACTTATATTTACCCATCAAACGCTAAGTTACATTTACGTATGATACAATAATTACATTTTCGTATTATACGCTATTCTTATTGACATATTTATCAAACTATAACCTAAACTTGTACTTGTAAATGTTTTTAACAAGTTATTTTCCTCGGAACTTGAGCTCAAAGCTCAGGAGCTCTCACATTGTTTTGGACCTGATACCGAGCTGGATGTGAGAGCTGCAGATGGAGTTTGAAAATCGAAACTGGATATTGGTGCTGGATATGGAAGCTGGTTATGGGAGCTTGATATTGGAGCTGAAAATTGGTCCTGGATATTGGTGCTGGATATGGTGGTTGCATACTGGAGCTGCACATGGAAGCTGGATTTTGGAGCGGGACATGGAAGCTGGATTTTGGAGCGGGACATGGAAGCTGGATTTTGGAGCGGACATGGAACTGGATTTTGGAGCGGGACATGGAAGCTGGATTTTGGAGCTGGCAGCTGGATATAGGTGCTGGATTTTGGAGCTGAACATGGAAGCTGGATATAGGTGCTGGATTTTGGACCTGGATATAGGTACTGGTTATGGGAGCTGCATGTGTGAGCTGACTACCGTGTCTGCATTGGTTCCTTTGAAACTGCTTAATTTTATTTTATTTTTTTAAATTGCGAAAAATTATGGCTCTACAATTCTACAGCGTTGTTGAAGCACTATTTTCACCAGTTGTTTTTGCCATACTCTTTCACATCTAGTTTGCCCATCATGGTTGACAACCAGATTTGATATATCCAGGGTTAACATTAGCAGGGTTGATATAACAAGGGTTGGTGTAACAAGGGTTGCGGTAACAATGGTTTATGTAACCAGTGTTGATAAAATGGTGTTTAATTTAGTCAGGTTTTATAAACGTAAAACGTTGATTTTTGTCGAGGAGTTTCTCCGACTTGTTGATGCATAAATATAACTTGGTCGTTTGAGCATATTTTATTTGTATTTGATTTACATATGAAATTCGATAAAAATACATTTTTGATAGCAATGAGCAATCTTTAAAATATTTCAATAACAATTTTTCTTTAAAAAATAAAGTATTCTTGATGTTGCTATTTCGTGTTGTTTTTTAAAATAAATGTAAGTTTTCTTGAAGGACTAGCCTGGAATGAAAGTTTCCATTACGGCCTATAGATACCATATGTTTTGTACATATTTTATATAGTCCCAAGACGGTTGGTAACTGATTTTACGTGAGTGGATATCTGCTGTGACGTGAGTGGATGTCTGCTGTGACGTGAGTGGATGTCTGCTGTGACGTGAGTGGATGTCTGCTGTGACGTGAGTGGGTGTCTGCTGTGACGTGGGGAGTGGGTGTATCAATTCCTCTGTCGGGAGATACCCGGCACAACTAGAGAACTGGGACACCACCTCCCAGCCCCACGCCCCTGAGATGCTCTACTCCACACTACAACAGCTGTTCTCTCTAGCCGCCACCCGGGCTCCGAGCCCGTCATGCGCATCCGTGCGTAACATCTTTTCATCTGGCAATCTTTTTTTTTAAATAGATATATTTGTGATTATCATTATCATTAGTATGACGACTGTTGCTGTGAGAGAGAACTCGGAGATCGGCGGCGCGTTCCTTTGTGCGGGCGACACGTTGGCGTTGACGTGACCACCCACCACAAGTGTTTAGGGGGGGGGGAGAGACAGTCGCCGACGTCCCCACTGCCTCAAAGGACCGCCTCTCTAAAAGA